>CM051270.1:23599204-23708140 GCA_027921565.1 Artemia sinica | reverse complement strand
AAAAAATTGGATTTTTTCTTCCCTGCTGAAGAGTGGATAAAACCCCCCACTTGTCAATACCATTGAATTTAAAGAAAGGAGCGGTGACGTTGGATTAGACTTCAAAAAGATAAATGATTCGTTACAAAATATTTAACCCCCCCGCTTATTCTTAGAGAGCCAAAAACTTGATTTATTATTTTTTTTTCTGATGTTTACAGAATGTGGACATTAAGCTACAAAAAGGATCATGTGGTATTTTACAGGAGGGGGCTTCTACAGGAGGGATCGACGATCCCTCTTTAAAATCACGTGTGCTTAGGACACTAGTGGAAATAATTGGTATTTTTTCTCCCCTTCCCTGGCTAAAAGTGGATCAACACCAACTTGTCATACCAGTGATTTAAAGGACGGGTGACTGATTAGAACTTCAAAGATGATATTTCAAAATATTACCTAGTACCCCGCGTTATTCTAAGCCCAAAACTTGATTATTATTTTTTCTGATGTTTAACAGAAGGGACATTAAGCTACAAAAAAGGATCAGGGATTTTACAGTGGAGAGGGGCTCCTACAGGAGGGATCGACGATCCCTCTTAATCACTGCTTAGGACATAGTGAAAAAATTGGATTTTTTTCTTCCTGCTAAAAGTGGATACAAAACCAACTTGTCATACCAGTGATTTAAAGAAACGGTGACCTGATTAGACTTTCAAAGATAATATTTCCAAAAATCCATTACCCCGCTTATTCCTAAGCCCAAACTTGATTATTATTTTTTTCTGATTGTTTACAGAAGGTGACATTGCTACAAAAAGGATCAGGGGATTTACAGGAGGGGGGCTCTACAGGAGGGATCGACGATCCCCTCTTAATCACTGCTTAGGACATAGTGGAAAAAACTTGGATTTTTTTCTTCCTGCCTCTAAAGTGGATAAAAACCAACTTGTCAATACCCAGTGATTTAAAAGACGAGTGACTGATTAGACTTCAAAGATAATATTTCAAAATATTACCCGCTTATTCTAAGCCAAAACTTGATTATTATTTTTTTCTGATTGTTTACCGAAGGGACATTAAGCCTACAAAAAGGATCAGGGAGTTTTACAGGAGGCGGAGGAAGGAGGAGGGCTCTACAAGTGGAGGGATCTTGACGATGCCCTCTTTCATATTACACTGCTTAGGACAGAAGTGGAAAAAATTGGATGTTTTCTTTCCTGCTAAAAGTGTATAAAAACCACTTGTCATACAGTGGATTTAAAGACTGTGACCTGAATTAACTTCAAAGATGATATTTCAAATATTACCCCGCTTATTCTAGCCAAAACTTGAATTATTAATTTTTCTATGTTTACAGAGGGACTTAAGCTACCAAACAGATCAGGTGTTTTACAGGAGGGGCTCTACAGGGATTCGACGATCCTCTATCACCTGCTAGGACATAGTGGAAAAAATTGGATTTTTTTCTTCGCTGCTAAAAGTTGGATAAAAACCAACTTGATCAATACCAGTGATTTTAAAAGAGCGTGGGTGACTGATTAGACTTCAAAGATAATATTTCCAAAATATTACCCACTGTTACCCCGCATTTAACACCCCGCTTATTTCTAAGTCCACAACTAAACTTGATTATTATTGTCTTTTTCTGATGTTTAGTCAGAATGGGATCATTAAGCTACAAAAGACATCAGGGGGGATTGTACAGGGGGCGGCTTCTACATACACCGGAGGGATCGACGAAGTTCCCTTCTATAATTCACTGCTTTAGGACATAGTGGGAAAAAATTGGATTTTTTCCTTATTTTACCTCTGCTAAAAGTGTGATAAAAACCAATCTTGTCAATACCCTGCTTTTTTAATTAAAAGCGAGACGGTGACTGATTAAGACTTCAAAGATGATATTTTCAAATATTTACCTCCCTCGATTAACTCTATCCTACCTCGACACCTACCGCCGCTTATTCTAAGCCAAAACTTGACTTTATTCTTTTTTCTGATGTTTAGTACACAAGAATGGACATTAAGCTATCAAAAAGAGATCAGGGGATTTTTTAACAGTCGGCGGCTCTACAGGAGTGGTTGATCGACGATCCCTCCTTTAAAATCATCCTGTCTTAGGACACATAGTGGGAAAAAAATGGGTGATTTTTTCTTCCTGCTAAAGTTGGATAAAACCCAACTTGTCATACCAGTGATTTTAAAGACGGTGAACTGATTAGACTTCAAAGATAATATTTTCACAAATTTAACCCCCGCTATTATTTATTCCTAAGCCAAAACTTGATTATTATTGTTTTTTTTTCTGTATGTTTTTATCAGGACGGGACATTAAGCTAACAAAAAGGATTCATGGGATTTTTTACGGAGAGGGGCTCTACAGGAGGGGGATCTGACGACCCCTCTTAATCACTGCTTTAGGTGACATGGTGGAAACAATTTTGGATTTTTTCCTTCCTCTGCCTACAAAGTGGATATAAAACCACTTCTTTGTCAATAACCAGTGAATTTTTGTTTTTTTTAAAGACGGTGGACTGATTAAGACTTCAAAGCATAATATTTCAAGAATCTTACCGGGGGGGGTACCCGCCTCTTACCTTCCACGCTTATTCTAAAGCCAAAACTTGATTATTATTTTTTCTGATGTTTATACAGCAGGGATCATTTTAAGCTACAAACAAGGATCAGCAAGGGGAGTTTACAGAGGGGGGGCCTAACTACAGGATGGGATCGACGATCCCCCTTAATCCTTAATATCACTTGCTTAGGACATAGTGGAAAAAAAATTGGATTTTTTCTCTTCCTGCTAAAAGTGGATAAAAACCAACTTGTCCAAATACCAGTATGATTTAAAGTACGGGGGTGACTGATTTAGTAGGACTTCAAAGATAATATTGTGCAAAAAATATTTACCCCGCTTATTCGAAGCCAAAACTTGATTATTAATTTTTTTTCTGATGTTTACCCAGAAGGGAACAATTAATGCTACCAAAAAGGATCAGTGGGGGATTTTTACAGGAGCGGGGGGCTCTACAGAGGTGATCGACGATCCCTCTTATATCAGTATTTAAGTAAATCACTTACGCTTATGACCATAGTGGAACAAATATGGATTTTTTTCTTCCTGCTAAAAGGTTGGTTAAAAACCAGCTTGTCAATTTACCAGTGGATTTAAAGACGGTTGACTGAATTGAGACTTCAAAGATATATTTTTCAAATATTAATGCCCACGCTTATGTCTAAGCCAAAACTTGATTATTATTTGTTTTCTGATGTTTAACAGAAGGGAACAATTTACGCATATCAAAAAAAGGATCAGTGGGATTTTTACAGGAGGGTGCTCTACAGGAGGGTATCGAGACGATCCCGGCTCCTTAAAAATCACTGCTTTGAGGACATAGATAGTGAAAAAATTGGTTTTTTTCCCTTCCTGGCTAAACAAGTGGATAAAAAACCTAACTTGTCAATAACCATGATTATAAAGGACGGGTGTGACCTGATTTAGGACTTCAATAGATAGTATTTCGAAATATTACCCTCCCGCTTGTTCTAAATGCCAAAACTTGTTGATTATTTTTTTCTGATTTTTATTTATATTTTTTACAGAAGAGGATCTAAGCTAATACAGAAAAGCGATCAGGGGATTTTAACAGGATAGGGCTCTAGCAGGAGGACAGTATTCGACGATCCCTCTTAATCACTATTCACATGCTTAGGAACAGTAGTGGAAAAAAATTGGATTGGATTTTTCTTCCTGCTAAAAGTGGATAAAACAAAACAACAAAACTTGGTCAATACCAGTGATTTACAAGACGGGTGATCTAGATTTGACTTCAAAGATAATATTTCAAAATATTACCGCCGCCGCTTCTTTCTAAAGCCAAAACTTGATTATTATTTTGTTCTGATGTTTACAGATGGGACATTAAGACTACCAAAGGATTCAGGGGATTTTAAACAGGATTGGGGCGCTAACTAACAGGAGGGATCGACGATCCCTCTTAATCAACTATCCTACTTAATCAACGTGCTTAGGACCTAGTGGAAGTGGAAAAACAATTGGATTTTTCTCTTCCTGCTAAAAGTGGATGAAAAACCATAACTTGTCAATACCATTGGTTTAGAAGACGGTGACTGATTAGACCTTCAAAAGATAGAGTATATTTCAAAATATGTACCCCTTAACCTTCGCCCTTATTCTAAGACCCTAAAACTTGCATTGATTTTAATTTTTTTTTTCTGATGTTTCTTACCGAAGGGGACATTAAGCAGTAAAGAAAGCTACAAAAAGGATCATGCAGGGGATTTTTACAGGAGGGGCTCATACAGGAGGGATCGATCGATCCCTCTTAATCACTCACGTGCTTAGGACACATAGTGGAAAAAATTGGATTTTTCTCCTTTCCTGCTGCTAAAGTGGAATAACAACCAACGTGGTCAATACCTAGTGATTTAAAGACGGTGGACTGATTAGACGCTTCAATAGATAATTATTTCAAAATATTTACCCCGCTTATTTCTAATTCCTAACTAAGCCAAGAACCTTACTTGATTTTTATTTTTTCCTGATGTTTACAAGAATGGAGGGGGACATTAGCTACAAACAAAGGATCGGGGTTTTACATGTGCATGGCTCTACAGGATGGATCGACGATCCCTCTTATCACTGCTTAGGAACATAGTGAAAAAAATTGGATTTTTTCTTTCCTGCTAAAAGTGGATAAAACCATTGTATCCAGTGATTTAAAGACGGTGCTGATTAGACTTGCAAAGATGATATTCACAAAATAATACCCCCGCTTGTTCTAAATTCAAAAACTTGATTATTTTTTCTGAGTTTGACAGAAGAGATATCAGCTACAAAGAGATCAGGGGATTTTTACAGGAGGGGCTCTACAGGAGGGATCGACGATCCTCTTAATCACTTGCTTAGGACATAGCATGGAAAAAGTTGTTTTTTCTTTCGCTGCTAAAAAAGTGGTATAAAAAAAAAAACCGCCCACAACCCAACTTGTCAATTAGCCAAGGCGTATCCAGAGGGGTGGGGGGGTGGGTGATAACCCGGTTGAAAAAGAAATAAGAAAAAAAAAAATGAGAAAAAAAAAAAAAAAAAAATTGAAAAAAAAAATACCTGACATGAAAAGGATAAAAGAAAAGGAAGAGGAGGAAAAAGAAAAGAAAGAAATGAAGAAAACTGAGAAAAAATAAATGAGTGAATCGAAAAGAATTTGAAAAAAAAAAAGAAAGATAAAAGGAAACAAAAAGGGTGAAAAGGAAATAAAAGAGTAAAGAAAAAGAAATGGGAAGGAAAGAAAAAAGAAGAAAAAAAGAAAAAAAAAGGAAAGTATAGAAAATGTGAAATAAGAAAAAAACAGGGAGGGAAATGGCATAAAAAAAAAAAAAAAAAGAAAAAAAAAAAAAAAAAAAAACATATGAAGAAGCAAGGGAAGAAGAAAAAGAGTAAAAAAAAATGAAGAACAAAAAACAAAAAAAGAAAACAACGAAAAGAGAAAAACAGACTTGGGAGAAAAAAGGAGAAATAAAAAACGCAAGCACGAATTGTAAGAAACAAAAAATGAAAGAAGAATGGAAGGAAAAAGACAAAAACATGAAAAAGAAAACGGGAAGGATAAATGAAAGTGAAACAGCAAAGAAGATAAAAAAACTAAAAAATAAGAAAATACCAAATGAAGAGAATGAAAAAAGGCACGGATAAAGAAAAAGTAAGCGAAAAAAAATAAAGAGAAGAGAAAAAAAAAACGTAGAACAACAAAATTGAAGTATTGGAAAGCATAACAAAAAAGCAACGCAAAAAAAAAAGTAAAGAAGAAACAACGAATAAAAATGAAAAAAAGAAAAAAAAAGAAAATAAAAAAGAATGAACTTAAAAAAAAAAGGTAATCTAATTTTAAAAAAATAAAAAAACAAATTTGATGACAATTGAAAAAAAAAAAATAAACACGGGCCCGGCCCCCCCCTAGAAATTTTATTCTAAAATTTAGTCGAAAATTAGTCCAAAAATACCTGTAAAGGTGTTTTTACAGGTAAATACCTGCAAAAATCGGGTAACCCCCCCCCCCGAACAAAAATCCTGGATCCGCTCTTGCAATTAGCCCAGACTTTTTTTCAGAACAGAATTTCTTATCACCAGAAAGGCCACCTGGGCAACTTAAGCCTAACTTTCAATAGCCAAGCGTTTATTTGAACATTTTTATAACTGGGCTATCCTCCAAAAGAAGACTCCTATCATCTCTATCATTTTCACTGAAGGGCAAATAGTTTTGACACGAAAAAAGTAAAAAATTCTTCTAAAGCCGACTGAGTTATAACACTAAATGGTAGTGTGCAGTCTCAATAATTGTATTGCAGTTTAAGGTAGTGGTAGTGCCAACCTTCAGAAGTGTATGTACTTAAGTAGTTGCTCGACTTCTTTTTGTGGCTCCGCAAAATATCATCTAACCCCACAGGTGTAAAACTCGTTATATTAAAATAAGAAGAAAAAAGCGCTTCTTCAAGTAATGATGTACCTTATTGTTTTTGCTTCAAGGCGAATGACAATTTAGTTGCCAGATGGATTTTGCAAAAAATGAATCGTTAATTCTTCTGGAAATTTCTTAAATTTTATAGTTAAAATAATGAAAAAGAAGAATAGTTACTTATATGCAAAGTTATTGCGGCTATACAAAATTTAAATTTCATAGCTTTGAAGGTTATCTTTCTGTTAAAAAAAACGAATTTATAATATAAATCTAAAACACGTCTTTCTTTATTCATCTTCTGTCTGCTTCTTGATAATCGAATTAGCTAATTAAAGAAGAAAATCGTCAATTCAAAGTTTTGATTTCATCGATAGTTTGCTGGGTATTCTTTTTCAAAAATTAAAAAAAAAAGGTTGACAAAATTCTGCACAAAATGGGCGCCACTCGTCCTCATTTCGGATCAAAACACTTCCCGGCATATGTAGCGATGTCAGTTCGAGGGGCCAGGGGGTATTAGCCATCCAAGCTTCCCCTCCCCCCTAGATTTTTAAAAATACCTTGTTTTAGTATTTTCAATGAAAGTGTTTTTTTTTAATATTTTCACTAAAATAATTGAAAAAAACAAATTACACTACCTCCCCCCCCCTAGATTTTGAAAAATATATTTTTGACTTTCCCCCTATTGTTCCCTGAGCTGATGCCTGAGCACCGCTATTTGAACAGTGCCTGGCGAATTTTACAAAAAAAAAGAAGAAAAAAAAGCTATTTCCTGCTTCAAAGTCTTATTGTAATGGATGATGAATGGATTCACCCTTACACATCAGAATTGAAACCAAAGCCCACGCAGTGGACAGAAGCCAAATCTGCTCCTTGGATCTGGCTCCTTCTGACTGTCTTATGTTCCTTAAAACTCGAAAGTCTCCTGATAATTTTTTTTTTCGTAATCAAGGAGCACTTGCGACTGCACGCGAGTATTTTAAAGCAGTTCCAGAAAATCATTCATGAAACGGGGTGAAGGCACTCGGACACCTCAGGACAAAATATATTGACGTTAATGACAAGTATATAAAGAATAATTTTTTTTTTTGAAAACATTAATGGTTATTTTTCTACTCAGACCAAGAAGTGCTCAAACCACCCATGTATAATGTTGTATAATGGCCAATCCCGCTAGATCAGACTGCTTAGGGCCTCATCAACCTAAATCTTGCGCTTTGTCCCCCCCACCTATATAACGATTTTTTTCCCCTTAGAAATCTGAATTACTGTTCTATAGTACATAAATAATGATATAAACTGGCTAATAAACGCCAGTTCGGGCAACCTGGCAACAGATGACCCTCATTTTCTCAAGTGTATCTTAAATATTGTTTTTTGGGACGTGTTTTACAGCTTGTTATTTATGTACCGACTGGGTATGAAAATCGGTAATTGGCTATTTCTCTTGAGTACCCTTCCTTGGCAAGGATTTGCTGAGAATAATTTATGAGTTTAGTGAACGTATGCTGAGTTTATTATTGTATTTCACAAGGCTTGTTTAACTAAGGTTTTTCTCTGTTTGTTGAAAACACGTGAAATTTTCAGCTGATGTGCGAACAATTTTCAGATGTTCTTAATTTCAAAAAGCAAATATTTCAAAACCAGAAGTGCAAAATTTTAGACGTGCATGGATCAGAAACTAGTTAAAGAAACAAAGTTCATGTGCTTCTCTTTTTATTAATTTCATAAAGCAAATATTTCAAAACTAAGAGCAAAAAAATAAAGAGTTAATTATTTAAAATAAAGAGTTAATGAATTTCAAATGACTTCAGAAACTAGTTACGCCACTTCGGAATGACCTGATTTTGAGCAATAAAATAAACTCATAGTATAATGTGACGGAATTTGTTTGGTTCAATACTTTTAGTTGAACACAGCATTTCCAATGGGCTATGCATAATTGTATAAATTGACTTGAATTTAATTTTTTTCCCAAGTATCTGGGAACAGGGATGGCGTATTTGGCCGCTTCTTTTATGCTCGGGGCACAGAGGCAAGGATTTAGGCGCTATTTTTTCTGTGATTGCGTAGCTTATGGTTCAAGCAGAGCTCAGCGTGACTTCAAAATTGTTTGTTAAAAATGATTGTTCCGAAAACTTTTGAAATTTAACCCTCGTTTGCCATTTAATGAATTTAAAAGCAGAAAAAATATAACAGGTAATGTTATATTTCGTCAGTCGGGTATCAAAAGGTCGTATTTCCATAATTGTAATTTTTATCAATTCATATCAATCCGTTTTTGTTTTACGATTGTCCTGAGGGGGAAATAAAAAGTTGTGAGGTTTTTTTGCTCTTCTGAAAGTTTGCAATTAGGGAGATACAATCTTTTGATACCCTACTGATGATTTCAAGAAATAACCGAAACATTATTTTTTAAAATATTAATATGTCCTAGATACCAAAATGATAGTTTCAATAAAAACGTTTCAACTTCAGTGGTAAAAGACGTATTGAGGGTAATTGGGAATCCCTTTGATCTGTAAAATGCGAATGTAATGATATTTCTCTTGTAATGATTCTCATTACAAGAGAAACTCACTTGAACTCATTACAAGAGATACTCATTTGAACTCATTACAGAGAAACTAACTTGAACTCATTAAAAGAGAAAACTCATTTGAACTCGTTACAAGAGAAACTCATCTGAATTCATTGCAAGAGAAACTCATTACAAGAGAAACTCACTTGAACTAATTACAAGAGAAACTAACTTGAACTCACTACAAGAGAAACTCGTTTGAGCTCATTACAAGAGAAATTCATTACAAGAGAAACTCACTTGAACTCATTACAAGAGAAACTCACTTGAACTCATTACAAGAGAAACTAATTTGAACTCATTACAAGAGAAATTCATTTGAACTCATTACAAGAGAAACTCACTTGAACTCGTTACAAGAGAAACTCGTTTGAGCTCATTACAAGAGAAATTCATTACAAGAGAAACTCACTTGAACTCATTACAAGAGAAACTCATTTGAGCTCATTACAAGAGTAACTCATTTGAATCCATTACAAGAGAAACTCATTTGAACTCATTACAAGAGAAACTTATTTGAACTCATTACAAGAAAAACTTACTTGAACTCATTACAAGAGAAACTAATTTGAACTCATTACAAGAGAGATTCATTTGAACTCATTACAAGAGAAACTCACTTGAACTCATTACAAGAGAAACTAATTTGAACTCATTACAAGAGAAATTCATTACAAGAGAAACTCACTTGAACTCATTACAAGGGAAACTCATTTGAGCTCATTACAAGAGAAACTTATTTGAACTCATTACAAGAAAAACTTACTTGAACTCATTACAAGAGAAACTAATTTGAACTCATTACAAGAGAGATTCATTTGAACTCATTACAAGAGAAACTCACTTGAACTCGTTACAAGAGAAAATCGTTTGAGCTCATTACAAGAGAAATTCATTACAAGAGAAACTCACTTGAACTCATTACAAGAGAAACTCATTTGAGCTCATTACAAGAGTAACTCATTTGAATTCATTACAAGAGAAACTCACTTGAACTCATTACAAGAGAAACTCATTTGAGCTCATTACAAAAAAAAACTTACTTGAACTCATTACAAGAGAAACTAATTTGAACTCTTACAAGAGAAATTTATTTGAACTCATTACAAGAGAAACTCACTTGAACTCATTACAAGAGAAACTAATTTGAACTGATTACAAGAGAGAAACTCATTTGAACTCATTACAAGAAAAACTTACTTGAAACTCATTACAAGAGAAACTAATTTGAACTCATTACAAGAGAAATTCATTTGAACTCATTACAAGAGAAACTCACTTGAACTCATTACAAGAGAAACTAATTTGAACTGATTACAAGAGAAACTCACTTGAACTCATCACAAGAGAAACTCACTTGAACTTATTACAAGAGAAACTAATTTGAACTCATTACAAGAGAAATTCATTTGAACTCATTACAAGAGAAAACTCACTTGAACTCATTACAAGAGAAACTAACCTGAACTCACTACAAGAGAATCTCATTTGAGCTCATTACAAGAGAAAGTCCTTACAAGAGAAACTCACTTGAACTCATTACAAGAGAAACTCATTTGAATTCATTACAAGAGAAACTCATTTTAACTCATTACAAGAGAAACTAACCTGAACTCATTACAAGAGAAACTCATTTGAGCTCATTACAAGAGAAAGTCATTACAAGAGAAACTCACTTGAACTCATTACAAGAGAAACTCACTTGAAACTTATTACAAGAGAAACTAATTTGAACTGATTACAAGAGAAACTCATTTGAACTCATTACAAGAGAAACTCTCTTGAACTCATTACAAGAAAAACTAACCTGAACTCATTACAAGAGAAACTCATTTGAACTCATTACAAGAGAAAGTCATTACAAGAGAAACTCACTTGAACTCATTACAAGAGAAACCCATTTGAGCTCATTACAAGAGAAAATCATTTGAATTTATTACAAGAGAAACTCATTTCAACTCATTACAAGAGAAACTCATTTGAACTCATTACAAGATAAACTCACGTGAACTCATTACAAGACAAAACTAACCTGAACTCATTACAAGAGAAACTCATTTGAACTCATTACAAGAGAAAGTCATTACAAGAGAAACTCACTTGAACTCATTATAAGAGAAACTCATTTGAGCTCATTACAAGAGAAAATCATTTGAATTTATTACAAGAGAAACTCATTTGAACTCATTACAAGAGAAACTCATTTGAACTCATTACAAGATAAACTCACGTGAACTCATTACAAGACAAACTCATTTGAACTCATTACAAGAACTCATTTGCATTGATTGGCTTTTCAAAATTTTATTTTAAATTGAAAATGGGAAGGGTATGAGCGATAAAGAGTTAGGCTAGGGTGGCTCGTTAATCAGAAAAGCTCAAGAATTACCAATCTTAAGCAATACTATTTTTAGTTGATTTCAAGGTTTAATCTGTATCCCTTTCTTTCTTCTTCCTGTCTTACACCTTTCCTTATCGCTCTCCCCATTTTAGCCCCTGGATCTCCCCTCTTTCTGTCTCCGTCTGTTTGTCTCTTTCTCTCTTGCTTCCTCCCTCTTTTTTTTTTGTTCTCTCAAGATCAATCTTAAATCTCAATTCCAATATTTCTTAGATTATTGAGCCAGGAACATTATTTAGGTGACGGCCAGTAGGCTATTGTCCTACTTGCCTTGACTTCTACCCTTTGTGTTTATTTACTATACTTAAAGGCAAAATATGAAATAAAAAAACAGTTCATAAAAAAAGAAAACTGAGGTACAGCCGATTAGTAACACCAAGCGGATTCAAAAACGCATTTGTACCATTTGTGGTTTTCATCTTGCGTAGAATGAAGACTTTTTGGTACCTATTAACTTTTGTGGGTATCTTAATACCTTGTAAGTTTTAGAAGAAGTTATTTTTTTGTCACATGTTCTGGTCGCTGATTTGGCTGATTGTCTTGTGCTTAACTCCAAGATGGGTGGAACGGCGGTGCATGTCGAACAATTGAAACTACCTTTTCTCACGTACTCCTCCTTCTTTTTTTCTTACTCTTACTTTTTTAATTTTCCTTAAATTTATAGCTTCATTAACTGGACTTAAATGCCCTGCAAAATCAAAACACAGTGTATAGGTTATATCTTGAGGTATATGCATGATTTAATTTTATACGGACCACTGAATTGATTGGTGAAATTCGAAAAGCTCCAGGACACCTTGATTAATTGCTGAAAAAACATATTTGCAAAACTTATAGGCGTCCGCAAAATTTTCTTGGGGCAAATAGGTGAGCCTGAAAATTAATCGAGAAGGAGGGGGGAGTCGAAGGTCTGTAGAATTTAATTCAAGAAAAGTGTCACATTCTTTTATATGTTCCATAATGTAGCATCTGTGGATTTTTGCCGTCTAAGTTAGGGTAAGTTCATAGTTAGCTCAGAACTCTATCAAGCCCTGTGAAGAGTTTGAGATGAAACTTTAAAAAAACCTTTTTTTTCTGAAGGAGTTCAAATTTGAAATCAAGGAGCAAATATGAACAATAAGCTTCTATGACGATATTTTTTATCAGAGAAAAAAAGATACAGAACATATGCGGCCACCAGATTCCCTTAATCGTTTTCTGTGTTCTGAATCATGAACCATTGTACTTATTTGCTATTCATAACATGTATAATCAGGGGCGTAATTTGCTATGGGGAAGGGGGGAAACTTCCCCCTCCAGACCCAAGTCCCCCCCGAACCTCAGTTTGCCCCCCCCCCCCCAGCTGAAATTTAGTTTCATCAAAAATCCTGTCAAAATTAAGATAAGCCAGCATAATTCAAGTATCCAGAGAAACTGGTCCAGTTTCTTTTAGTATATCTTTGCCTTCATGGTAATATGTGACTCAGTTTTCAATTTTCACTGTAATTTTCACTTGATTTGGGAAAATTGGCTCCAACTTTGCCCCCCCCCCCCAACCCCCGAGGATTTGACGAAATTACGCCACTGTCTATAATGTCTAGTTCACTTGAACTATGTGCAAGGAGTGATTAAGATAAGCCTACAGTAAATCACCTTTTAATGGCATTCAGTGATTGGGGATCAATAATAATCCCAATCTCCGTAATATACACACTTGCCTATAATGTTGGAGTTATAATTTTTATTTGACCAGAACCTGAGAAATTTTTCGAATAAAAAAAAATGCCTCTCCTGTGATTTATAGAGAAACAATCATTTTATAACGTTGAATAATCTTTATTCGATAAACACGAATAACTCAAAAATATTTGTAATTTTTTGTGGCCTTTTATAAAACATATGCATCTTAGCAGTTACTATAGGTGAGATTGATTGCCTTAACAGCAAAAACAACTTTCACGGAGGTAAAACTTCCAATAAGCTCAAAAGTATTCGATTGTCATTGTTTTATTATTGTAATAATAGATCATTCATTTCGATTTATTGATCAAATGGAATTTGAAACGACCCAGGAGGTATATTTTTCTGAATCTCATTTTTATTTTCAGAGACGGCCGACTCCAGCCAGGAGATGAAATCATTAATGTTAACGGGAAACGACTCCGGGGGGTGGAACTCACAGAAGCGAGAACACTCTTGACACTGCATCAGGCACTGTTGACATTGTAATCTCCAGGGAATCTTTTACAAGTTTAACCTCTGACGTTGGCTATCAACTCAGACCTTGGGTCGAATGAAACGATGTGGATATTCGATACGACAGGGGTTTTAGACGACATCTCAGTGGCGAAACCCTAGATCTAAATCAAGATAGGAAACCGCAAAAACCCCTTCCTCCCACACCAACGAATCCCATCGTACAGTCCATTCGACACAGAAGAATGCTCAAATTTAGTTTTTCAGAAGATACAAATAATGATATGTATGAAACAATAGAAGACAAAAAAGCGCAATTGAACCCGGCGGCACAGTTTAATTCAGCCACTCAGCACAACCAATTATCTTTAGATTTGCACCCAGATGATTCAGAAATGTCGAATACTGTGGCACGGAGCCCCACAAAAGTAGAGCCCAACAAAAACTATGCCGTTACTAAATAGCCCTGAACGATTACAAATAAGCACACGTCGGTGTGGTGACTATAGTGATATTGAACATGCCGCCTCGTTTTTGCCAAACCTCTAAAAGAGGTTTTTACCGTCCTAATCCAACTCGTTCAAAACTAACGGATAGTATACAGTCCTCATTGACAACCTCATACAGAAGTGACAGTAGAAGAGTGTCAACTTCAAGAGTATTTATAGTTACTTTTAGAAAAGGACCGAAAACTAAAAGTTTGGGTTTCAGTATTGTTGGGGAAGAGACTCGCCTAAAGGTCATATGGGTATATTCGTGAAGACCATTTTTCCAGACGGACAAGCCTCGGAAAATGGTGAACTACAAGAAGTGAGTTCCATTACATGATAGGACTGTCTGTATTAAATTCAGTCGTCTAAAATAAACGAAAATTTATTGCTATAAATAAGGTAATTTCAACAATTTCGCCATAACGTTAATATGTTGAGCTAAGAATGATGGCAATTGCGTCAATTCAGGGGGGGGGGGCAAAATGTATTTTTCAAAATCAAGGGGGCAAATTTGTCAATTTTTTCGTTTTTTCTCAATGACAATGCCAACAACTGCATTTCCAATGAAAATGCCACAAAAAGAGGTGTTTTCAATATCCTGGTGAGGAGACAAAAAAAAATCTATGAGGAGTGTACATTCCCTGGGGCGTCGTTTAGGAGGGAGTTTCCCCCAATAATTTGGAGAAATAATTATTAACATAACCCATGCCTCTGACTGTCCGGATATGACCTTTCTTGCCCCCCACCCCCCATAAAAATGTTGCTGCAGAGGACGCTGCCGCAATAGACACCACAGGGTCAATAATCGGTACTTTTCCTAAAATATAAAATACACCAGTGGTGGATCCAGAGGGGGGGCCGCTGCGCCCCCTAGCGTAGTCCTAAAGTATTGGTAATATACTTAATTATTACCTGAATTTTTTTTCGTTAATAAAAAAAAAACTTGCTCTCCTAACGCAAGTTTTATTTGGATCAACAACCTATGTTGCACCCCCCCCCCCCTAAAAAGTTTTCGGATCAACCTATTTTACCCCCCCCCCTAAACAATTGTTATGTTTATTTTTTATTTTTTTTAGTTAATGTTTTTTATTTTTTTTTTTTGTTTAATTTGATTATTTTTTATTTTTATTTTTTTTTATTTTTTCCCCGCGTCCCACTGATCCGCCCTTGAAATACACTCGAGAACCTTGTATTAAGAATACCTTGTTCTTTCACGTTTGGTCTTTACCAGATAATAACCTTCGGCTCGTTGAGAAACCACATTATAGCTTTTTTTTCATTAATATTTAGTTGTATTTCGGTTAGCTGGTTATTTTAGGTTCCGCGCGTCTTCTATAAGAATCTTTGTGGTAGATTTCATAATTTTGTTACTAAAGCATTGTATTTTCATAATATTTGTTTTTATTTCATTAACAATCACCAAACTTCACTTCTCGAGTGTGTTTTATATAATGTACAAGTAGTCAATAATCATGTAAGATTCATCTGCTCAAAACCATAAAATATGTGTACAAAATTTTGATTTTAGATGGCCGGAGACTGAACTATTGTAATTGCTTGTTTACTCATTCATGTGCCTTATTCTTTGGATTTTTTTTTAGTAATAGCCTACATTTGGCCAAATTTTTATAATACCTTGTGTTAAAAGTTCACTCTATTAAACTGATCTTTGAATAGCGTTTCGTAAAATGAAGTCTGGCTCATGTTGACATTGAATTAACTTTACAAATAAATGTTTGATTTTTAGGGGTAAATAATCTATATTTTTCATTTTCGAACGTAAAATAAGGTCTGTATACACAGGGACGAGTTCGTTCGGAGGGGAGGGGGGCAATCCCAAGGGAGGGGACAAGGGAGGGACACACAGGGACCAAATCCCCCCCCCCCCCCAAAAAAAATAGAGAAAAAAAAAAGAAAAACTATTATATAGCCCATGCTCCTTTACTATCCAGATATGGACCCCTCTTGTCCCCCCCCCCCCCCCAATAAAAACGCTGGAGAGACTCCCCAAGTACATACATTAAAGCTCGATTTAAAATTAACGTCAGAGGACAAAATTCAATATGTGGATTCCCCGTTATTTTTGGCATTGTCAGTTAAAAAAGGGTGAAGAATATGGTATTGGACTTTACAGTCCCTACCAGAGGTGGTGATCTCCGTTTATTGTCCCTTCAACCAAGAAGTGCAATGGGAGGCCGGGGGCCAGCCATCATGTGCTTTCACACACCCGATTTCTCCCGGTACCCTTATGGAGCTTGGTTGACACCACTGAAGCTTACAGAGTCAAACCACTGATTGTCGTTTCAAACCAAATAATTGGCGACACCAGGACCCAAAACCCCAACCCGAAAGAATATAATAATAATAATAATCTGTATTTAAAAGCCATTTAATGCCATATACAAAAAAAGACAAATACTAGGGAAAAATTACACTCCATTTGACATCCTTCCCTTCAATACAAATTTCCTATATGTCAATTTTCCTGTACTGTCAAAATTTCCTACATAACGGGGAGTTCTAGACCTCATTAACCCACGAAGAAGCCTATCTTCCCCATCCTGGATAATTGATCCCCTTAAATGAGAAAGCTGCCTACACCTGTAATATGATTACAGGTCTAGCACGCCAACCACTCACTCAATTGTATGATCAATTAAGGTCATTTGAAAAGAAATAAGGCCTGATAAATAAGGCAAAATACCGGAGAAATGTGCCATGCCGTTGGTCGCGATTGAATGCGTCAATCAGGTTAATTTATTTGCTCTTCAAAATTTTCTAAATCTCTTTTCTACATTCGTCAATTTCTTTATGAAACGTCCAGTTTAAGGACTTCTGCAAAGCTATGTAAAATTAGTTCTTAAGAGGATGGATGGTTTAGTTTTTCAATTGATAGAAAGTTATATTTTATTTTCAAACGATTTGCCCCTTATTACAGCTATATTTTGTAAGCAGAGCTGCTGGATATCATTGCACCAGGTTTCCATTTTACCAGAGAAGCTTGGGGCTTATCATTTTAATTGAATCTGGTCTCAATATACAACAATGGCAATCTTTGGAATTTTTCTTTCCGAGAATATTTGGCTTTTTTATTCTAGGGTCCGCCACTCAACTAGCGTTTTGGGTAATCTTGCGCCTTAGCCCTTCCAAAGCCAGGGCTGATTCAGGGGGCCGGGGTGACCACAGCCCTCAAGATTTTGCTGGCACCCTCATTTGTTTTTTTTCTCTTTTTTTAACCTTCTTTTTAAATAAACTTGTCAATTTGGTCAATTATTGGCACCCATGTCACATTGGACCCCCCAAAATTGCTCTAGATCCGCCTTTGTCCAAAGCTGTTTTCTACGCAGGGTGCCTGAAAATTCACTTTACAGAACCCAATAAACATTTAAGTGTTGTATAGTAATTATTCCTCACATGTAAATATTGCGGGTGATTTAGCCTCACTTCAGAACAAAAATTAAGAAAATCACATTTGTATTTTATTTTAAGGAAGGCTCTCTGGAACCAGGCACATATTATGTGAATTTTCGAACATTCATGGACGTGGCTTACTGGGCCTTGACCAGCATGCTCCCTATGTTTGAGAAACATTAGCTCTTTGACAAAAAGATGCCAATCCTCCACATTATAGTTTACCAGCAAGGAGGATTCCCGGACAAAAATTGGACAGCGGTGGGGTTTGGTATTATGCCCACTGCGGTAATATAATTTAAAGCCATACGGCATTTACTTTTTTCTTCTGTTTTACAAAATAATGGAAGCTTGGAAGATCTTCAATTACTGAAGCAGAACTTCACAATTTAAAGGAACAATGGAAGTTCGCATTCTGCAATCTACAATGGTATACAGCATTGCTGTAATAACATGATGCCAAGTTTATTGACATTTTGAGCAGCTTTAGTAGATTTTGGAATATCAGTGTTCTGCTTCAAAAAAATTATATAATATTTGGAAACATACACAGGGGGAGAGCTTGGGGTCCGCCACCCTAATATCCGAAATTTGTTCGTATTTCTGAGCCTTTCTTATTCAAACTATCGAAAAGAATTATTTATATTTTTTAACGACCCTCCCCCCACAAAAAAAATCCGCCGCATGTGCTTATTGTAATTGTATCGGCAGATTATGTTTTGCTTACCTACTGGGAAAGCAATAAAAAACAAGGAACTTTATTATGCTGAAGGTGACCAGAATGTCATCACGAATGAATAAATCTTATCTTATTAGTTCAATGTTCAAAAGAGATCTCCTTAGGTAAAATTGAATTAACCGACAGTCTAAAAGGTATTCCCAGGAATGGTCCTAGAACACAACACAGTGCTTGACCTAATTTAGAATAAATGTGTAGACTTTTCGGCGGCTACTGTACCGAATATAGATCGCTTATATTTAGGATTGTTCCTAACTGAAGATGAACTATTCGTTCTGTGAAGCGATAATGGATAACCAGTACTAAAAATTGACGTCCATTTCACAAAGCATAATTTTCTATAAGGCAGGGGGGAAATTGCTCCCCCCCAACCCCAGTCCCCCTCAGTATCAATTTTTACGTTTAAAATTGACGAGTTTTTTTTTTAATTTAATGTAGAGAAATTATGTTTCCAGTATGAATGTTGTGCTGTGTATTGCAAATATCTCACTCTCTTACTACCAAAGGACACTATTTCCTACTCCTTTTGATCAGTCCATTGATTTGGCTGTTTAAAGAAACTGGTAATCTTAGCTCTATAAAAATCAAAAATGAACAACAAAAATGCAAATCAGCTTTGCCAGTTCTTTCCCTAGCTAAAGTCTGCTTAGCAATCTTTTTGAGTGTTGTCCTTTTGCTGGGTTCAGCATGTAGACAGGAATTTATTAGAAAGGGGGTATTTCACTAGACATAAGAACGGTGTCTGCGTATCCCCCCCCCCCCCCCGCGTAAAATTTCATACGCGGAGATGCGTAATAACCCTGATTCACACAAGGGAAAACGTTTTTGTGTTATTTTCTGGATTTTTTTTAACAAAAGGGGAGGTATTTTTCATTCTATAGGGGTCAATTCTCCCTCGCCACTCTGGCAAGTGCAGAGGTTGGACGATCTTATTCTAATTCTTGGCTGTTTATTATAAATACCACGGTGTTTTACAGCGACGAAAATAGAACCAAACCCAAAATAAAAACTTTCACGCCTGTAGAAAGACCTATATAAAAATAAAGTCACACAGTTTATTACGGAATAGCTTATCTTCTGTACAAAAATTAGAATTTTGGTAAAAATTTCCTACTCTCTTCTTTGCCTGGTTTGTCAATAAAAAAAATAGACTTATTAATCGTTAATCAGGCACTGTTTCAGTCTTGAATCATCTTAGGACTTTATTTCTGCTCCAGTTAAATTTTTAAGACCAGGGGACCGAGCTTCGCTTATTGAAGCGAATTTTATGCATAGAAACAATGTTTGGCGTTCCCCCACCTTTGAACCCCCCCCCCCCCCCCCTCTGTGAAATGCAATCACCGCATACCCTGATTCACATAAGAGAAAGCTTTTCCGTGTAATTTTTCTAGATTTAGTTGTGTTGACATTCATTTTATGCAAATTAACTTTCAAATTAAAACAAATCCGCGCTTGAATCCGTGGAGGATCTTGACCAGCTCATTCACGTTCAAACTTTTCTTTAGTTAGGATATTAGTCGGCCACACAACAAAATTGTTTTGTTGGTTTAAACCCAGTACTTACAGCTTATGCTGCTCACGAGTCAAGTAATCTATCCACAAGTCCAGGGCACACTGTTCATCATGTTTGGGTCTTATTTATATCATTTGCGATAAAATTTCTTGATCTTTTTTCAATTTCAGCTTTAAAATTGCATTTCCCCCTATGTCAATATTCAGTTTTACTTTTGTCTTTAAAAATTTATTATCTTACAGCGATGAGATCCTGGGAGTGAACGGGTGCCCCCTAACAGGAATGTCCCACACTGAAGCCATAGCAATGTTTAAGTCAATTAAGACTGGCGATATTGTACTAACGATCTCAAGAAGACCCATAAAGTGAAACTTGGACTCACTTCCGTTTTGCTAAATCTCTTTGTGCATGGTTGAACATTCCCTGCTGTTTAAATTTTGCTTGCTACTTATGAATTTTCAATGTTATTATATCGTGAGAATGAAACATCTCTTTTGGACACCCATGGTTTTAAAAAAATACCCTGATTAGAAATAGAAGCCGCTTTTCTTTCTTTTTATTTGTTTGAGGTTCGTAACAGTCTGAATTGTAATCGTTGCCGAATTTTGAATACTTTGGACTTGGATAGCAAATTCCGTTTTTGCAGAACGCTACACAAACCTAACGTTATAACAGCATTTAGGAAAAAAAAATTCTAAACTTAAATTTGAAATAAATGTCAAAATATCAAGGGTACTTGTATCCACTACCTGATATACTTCGTATAATTATGTTTCTCTGACGCTCTATCCTAATGAAACATACTAAAGTAAGATTAAATATAATAATTTAGAAACAAATTTGGATTATATATTTGTACATTAGGAGGGTTGGGGTAAAGTATAGCGGGTCTGTTTCTCTGATGCTCAATCCTAATGAAATATAAAAAATATGATGAAAATATATGCTTTTCACCGCCCCCACCCCTAATGTGCAAATATATAGCTGAAATTTATTTGTAAAAAAATAGACAAAAAACTGGTTATACTTACGTTCTACTTAGATGAAGAATATTAGGTAGGGATATTTCATACAAGTACCATGTCAAGAATGAGAGCAGAATAAAAATAAAAAATATTACACTAAAGTAGGCTCTTGGTCCCTTATTAGACTAAGAAATTAACTATTTCCAATTAAGACGAGTAACAGTTCAGGAATGGCTTTTTTAGACTTCAGAGTATGTAGTATATGTTCATCAATTTTCAGAAAAATGACTTTCTGTCATACTTTTAATGACCATAGACAATAAGATTTACAAGGTTATCTTGCATTAGATGACCATAAGAAGGTTCGACATAAGAACCTTTTAATAGGCTACTGTTTTTCTTCTGTTTTTTAGCTGTTTTTTGCTCGACAGATTTGGTTGCATGTGAGAAAAAAACTTCACGAAATTAAACGAAACTTGACCATGAGGAACACTAAATCCCAATGGATTTAGCAGCCATTACCACGGCCACGACCATCATCACAGGTTTTTTACAAGAAACCTCTCTAGTATTGGGAAAACGTACCTTTTCTTAAACTAATCATCCACTGCTAACATTATAATAACTTCTGATATATCCATCAATAATCCTTGAAGTGCGAAAATTTACCAATTGTTTCGACACTAGCTCACCAAACAATAATTGAAATAAATATTAAGAATATTTGCTACCTCGACGTAGATACTATTAACGTGACTTAAAAATGGCTTGATGAAAATTTAAAAGAAACTAAACACATTAATTTTTGTTCGTTTTTCATTACAAAAGTTTTAAGTTATTAAAAAATTCCTTATTTCAAATAGAATTTTTTTTTTTCACCATCAAACTTTCCTTAAAGCACGAAAACTAGTATCAAAGTAACAATATCCAAGTAAAAAAATAACAAAGCAAAGAAAACATGAAAGAAAAAAAAGGTATCAAAGTAACAATAAGCAACTGGCATAACTTTACAGCCCTTGCCACCGTAAACCGAAGTTGCCACGTAAATCAATAAATCTAAGTATTTAAGTAAACAAAGTATCAAAGTAACAATAAGCAAGTTCCGTAACTCAGAGCATTTCTCCGGGGCTGGGAGGGGGAATAAGAGACCACCACTCACAACCAGTATATGGAGCTATCCCCCATTTGCGCTGCAAATGGGGGGGATATTTGGAGGTCGGGTTTGATGCTAGGGGGTGGACGGCGAAGGTTGTGCACAACCTTCCATCGGTGGCCCTGTTTCACTAATCTTAGTGCATGGCTAGCAACGCATCCAGGAGATCCAAGATGGATCTACTAGTATCGGCACGAAACTAGTATCAAAGTGACAATATCCAAGTAAAAAAATAACAAAGCAAAGAAAACATCAAAGTAAAAAGGTATCAAAGTAACAACAAGCAACTGGCATAACTTTACAGCCCTTGCACCGTAAACCGAAGTTGCCACGTAAATCACTAAATCCAAGTATTTAAGTAAACAAAGTATCAAAGTAACAGTAAGCAAGTTCCGTAACTTAGAGCCATTTCTCGGGGCTGGGAGGGGGAATAAGAGACCACCACTCACAATCAGTATATGGAGCTATCCACCCATTTGCCATGCAGTTGCCATCGGATCAGTTTTTACTCTTAAAAACGAAATTATAACTTTCAGTTTCTAATCATTTGAGTCCACTCCGAAGTTTATGTAACTACCTCTTCAGTAAAAAACTCTATATACCCCCAGGGCATAAGTTACAACCCTTCTCCCGGATCGGAGGGGGGGGGGGTATATTGACCCCAAATTTTGTTATCTGATCGTAGAACTATTTCAAACAAACTGGCTATCTCAAAATTTTCATCGGATGCACCTGGGGAAAAGAGGGTGTGTGGGGGAGGGGAATAGATGCCCTCTGATCCCTTTTGACTCATAAAAGATAACCGAAACTTTCAATTTCCAATCAAATGAGCCACTTCTGAAGTTTATACTACCACCCTTTACATAAAAACTTATAGGCCCCGGGGTACAACTTAAAGCACTTGCCTAGAGCTCTGGGGGTTGTGCCGACCCCAGAAGTTTTTGTTATCTGATTTTTGAACTGTTTTTAACAAAATGGCTATCTCAAAATTTTGTCGGTGCATTTTGGGAAAAATGGCGTGGGGGTGGGCTAGTTGCCCTCCGATCACTTTTGACTTGACTGTGAAGCATTCTCTGAAAGTTCTTACTTAATCCCAAATCAATTCTTGAGATACGCTATTTTGACAATGTGCATGTTACATTGCGTCTTCTGATTTAGTTCAAATTTCCCTTCAATACGGTAAATGGAGCAGTGTGGTAGCAGTAGTGGGGGTAGTTGTATGCCCTTTGTCATCTGAGCTCCATCAAATGAGCTCCATCCGATCCAAAGTTTACATGACAGCCCAGCCGTTCCATAAAAAACCTTGTATGCCTCTGGGCATAACTTACAACTCTTGGCCCATGAGCTTCTGTGGAGATTGGTGTCCACCCTAAAGACATTGTTATATGATTTTTTAAATATTGGTAATAAAATGAGTATCTCACAATTTCAATTGAATGTGTTTCGGGAAAAGAGGATGTCAGGAGGGGGGGGGGAGGCTAGCTGCTCTCCAATCATGTTGACTCTGAAAATGGAACTAGAACTACGCATTCCCAATCAAATGAGCTTCTTCTAAAGTTCACACGACCACCCCTTTCATAAAAACCTTATATGCCCCTGGTGGACACAACTGACAAACCCTTTCCCCCAGACTCTGGGGGATTCTTTCAACTCCAAAGGTCTTTTCATTTAATCTTTGGACTATTTTTAAACCACCTTACTCGGCTTATGGAAAAGAGCATTTCGATTGCACTTCGATTTTTTTCTTTTTTTTACCTTCCCTTGAAAAGAAAATATGATAGTAAAACGGAAAGAAGAATCAAGAACTTTGATTGGCTTACTCATATTTTTTTTCTTCTTTTTTAATTCTCTACCACTAGTGCTTTAGGAGAGCCAACCACAAATAAATTTTTAGAATAAATTCTATACCACAGAAAAATATCTGAAATTTCTAAAATATCCCAAGAAACCAGAAATCTTAGACGAAAAAGTGGTTCCTTTTTTTGAAAGTGGTTCAGGCAAGAGTAGGCAGTTGACCCCGGATTACGTAGCAAGAATCTATTCAAACGTGGAACTAAATTTTCATATCGTGTATTTTTGTTTTTCCTGTACTTTTTGTCAGCTTTGATAATAGCTGGGTGTTTTCACATTCCTCCGCGTATCTTATACTTCCTTTAATTAAAGCAAAATGGTAGTCAGAGGAGGTCCCATTTTGGCTTTTAGGTTAGAATATATTTCCGCCTTCGTATAATTATGAGCTTACAATGATAGAGCTAAACTTAGCCAAAAACCTGAAAAATTAGTCACCAGCAATTTTTTCTAATAAATAAAATTTATTTTCTAATTAGGAATGTATCTCGCTAGCGGATTAATAATTTGCAAAATATCTAAATACATCTGACATACAGCCGATCCATCGAGGCAATATAGCCTAGAAGTTAAAAAAAAAAAAATTGTCAATTTTAAAGTTGAAACTGGCCCTATTGCCGACAAAAAAAAAGAAGAAGAAAACAATACCTAGTATTTAGCGAGACATGACATTGTTACTAAGCTTTGTGGTCGTTTTTTTTTGCAGGGACTGAGATCAAACATTTATTACTACACTAATTTTACCAATTACACTAATTAAATTAACTATTCTTATTACTACACTGGAAAAAATACCAAGTATCACCAAACGCAAGATGCCGTTGATTGTTTTTTTTTGTCGATAGCAGTGCCAGTTCCCGCTCTTATAAGTTACCCATACTCTTTAGTCAAAGTCTTAATAATAACGTACACAGCCAATCAGCTGAACAACAGCCATTCAACTGTCTGGGTGGGAAATCAAGCAGCTGGATGACTTGTTAGATTCCCATGATATTGTTTTTGAAAATGTTGGAGTTACTCCGGATAGAAGTCGTAATTACTTTCTATCGTGATAGCAAAAGCATGTGAGTCAATCCTATATTTATTTTGCCAAATTTTAAACTATTCTTTTGTAGATGGCCTTGACATACCCTGACCGTCATTGAGTCCACTGTGCCACTTATGATTACAAGACGTGTTTTATTAGTATATATAAAAATAAGCTCGCTCTAGCATTACAAAGGAGTCACTTCGTGATTCCGTTATATTAAAGTAAAGCTTTACCGCACAGGTTTCATTCCATATCATGTAAAACTCCTAGACCAAAAATACTGGGGAAAACTAATTCCAACTACTTTTGAGATGCCTCTCAAATGTATTATGGGCAGCAATTTAAGCTTTTAGAGAATCTACAAACCATCGATTGGTTTCTTAGGCCGATTAGTGGTTTCGAAGCGGTCCAACTAATAGCAAAACGACAGTTTTATAAAGCTTCATTCATGATGAGATTCAATTTGTCAAAGTTTGGCAGATTCAGTTTGTTAAAAGATCCGGTTTGTCAAAAGATTCAGATTCAGTTTGTCAAAGAATTATATGTTAAACTTCATTTAAATGTAGAAACCAGCCGATCTGACCCTAATTTCAATGATGCTAACCAATAAAAATTCTATGGAGAATATTCCAATTTGGCAGTCGGATCAGCTTAACTTGAATTTCAGCTATTTCCAGTTCTAGATACTAGCTAAATCCTACTATTGAAAAGGTTTTAGTCATTCAACTGATTAAAAATTAGTATTGTGACTGGACCAGAGGCTGGAGAAACTGTTCGAGCCAATCAGAATATTTATTATTACCAAACATTTATTTTATGACTTCATGAAGGACCTAAGCAGGGTATCATCTGATTTGTAAATTTCCTGATTTTTCCAAAATTCCCCCGTTTTTCATGAAAATTAAAATCCTCCTTCGCCCTTTTTCTAATTCCATAAAAAAGGTGCAACTGAGTTGTACTAGAAGAATAATGAGTCCAAAGTCAACGACATCCTCAATGGCAACAAGATTAAAAGCTGAAGCAAAACCCAGATGTAGTTTCATCCCAAGAGCAACTGTTTACCCTAAGCAAAGAAAAGAAGAGATTGCGCACAAAATGCTTAATTTATGAAATGAAAGTTAAGAAAAAAAAGTAAAAAAAGACTTTGGGAAGGGATTCCCTTTGCACGACTATATTATCATCTTAAAAGTTAAACGACTTGACACAATTCTTTTCAAGAAAAGAAAATATAGTGAAATCGGTCCGTAGCCGGTTTGAAAAACTCTCCCCGTAAAATTTATGGATGGCAGTCATAAATTTACAGAATATATCGGACCCTGCTGCTTCACATACACCAGAGTCAAGTTTCTACAGAGACTCCCTGCTACAGACATACTTTCTAGATTTTTTAACTTACTGCCACGTTCAATCGGATAAGCCAAAATGTTAATACAATGATACAAAATTACAAATACACAAAAACAACTAAAAAAAGGAAACGATGGGCACGAATTCAAAGCAAAACTACTACTACTACTACTACTAACAACTCACCGCAGCACCAAGCCGCCTGAGGCCAACACAGCTACGCACGCTCCTCCTCCACCCCAATCTATTCAAAGCCTCCCTTTTTACACCCGCCCACGAAGTTCCCATTTCCTTTAAATCTTTCTTTGTGACGTCCTCCCAACCCAGACGGGGACGACCTACTTTCCGTATAGCCCGAGATGGTTGGCCGAAAAGAACAATCTTCGGCAATCTGTCATCTTTCATCCGCACAACGTGCCCTAGCCACCTCAACCTTTCTTTCATTAAAGCCCTAGAGAGCGGTATTGAACCACATTTTTCGTATAGCCTATTGTTTGAAATACGGTCAGTCAGCCGGGTACCCAGAACAATCCTTAAACAATTTCTCTGGAAAACATCTAGCAAATCTTCATCCGCTTTTCGGAGCGTCCATGCTTCAGAGCCATATTTGACCACTGTCATCACTGTAGCTTCTAATATTCTAATCTTGGTTTCCAGACTTATCTTCCTATTCTTCCAGACTTTTTGTTTTAACTGTTTTAACAAAGCAAAACTGAACATAAATTTCCCTGACTTTACCAGAATTTTTGCAAAGTCCCTAAGTTTGCCCTAACTATTTGTCCTGGTAGGGATTTACCTGACCTTCCCAGCCTTTGCTTGACCTTTAGATACCCTGCTAGGTTTCCTCAATCATCGTTGGTAGTAATTCCCGACATTGAATTCAAAAATCGAACGTCCAAGAATATTTTATTAGAACGTCGCAATTGAAAATGTGACTACATAATGGAGTTAAAATTGTTTCGTTTTTGCGTATATATTGCGCATTTTTAGTATTATTTTGCATATTTTTATCCACTTGGAAAAAAATAAATTACAGAGAAAATAGTATATATAAATAAAAATCGTAAAATTTTGCTGCACCCTACCTGATCATAGGCTTTAAATACTTGCATAAGACAAGGGTTATTGACAGGTATTTCCAAGTAAGAAGCCAAACCTTCTTGCTTAATAACGCCATCTTTTTTATCTGCTATCTTGGCGAAGCTTTCTAGAATCGATGTTTCCAGTTCCTTTTGATCAAATCTAAAAGAAAGAGTCCACTACTAACAGATTTTCTACAGCAACAAATAAATATACAGAAGTGGGAGTTAATTCACGGGTATATGAAAGAGAGAGAGAAAGAGAGAAAGAGAGAAAGAGAGAAAGAGAGAGAGAGAGAGAGAGAGAGAGAGAGAGAGAGAGAGAGAGAGAGAGAGATAGAGAGAGAGAGAGAGAGATAGAGAGAGAGAGAGAGAGGGATAGAGAGAGAAAAGAGAAGAAAAGAATATCTGCAATATTTCACTAAACATGATGCCTCTCAACATGAGCACACTCATTAAATTGGTCAGAAGAAGGATGGAGATGAACTTTAGTCCCTGGAACTCATTTGGCAGACTTCTAGCATTTTGGTAAACCAAATTCGACTTAAAAAAGAAGAAGAGGCTTAAATTGCCCAGAAGAGTGCGTACGATTTCTCAATATTTTCTTTACCAAAATGAATATACACTATTAAAATTGGCAAAATACCAGGTTTTCTCTAACAATATTTATTGTCCCATATTTCCTCTGTAAAGACAAGAGGAGAGGCACCTAGATTGGAGGTTTACGGGTGCCTAAACTCCAGGCTTTTAAACTAATTTCTTATATATGGGCAAGCGAGTGCAGAAATCGAGTTTTTTTTTCAAAAAAAAATTAAAATAAATAAATAAAAAATCATACGTACACAAGGGTAAACATCAAACAAAATATACGTCGTTTGATTCAATTGCACTAACTGGTTTCTAATCGGACTACACCACGTACAGGCAAAATCAGATATTACTTCAAGGAGGAAGGGGGGGGGATCCAAATTAATTAAAACAGTAACAAAAGACGATTTACACCAAAACTATTGGCAGTATTGAACAAAAGGGAAACACTTTAAGATTTGGAGTGGGGTAGTTAGGTGGGATAACCCCCCCCCCACCTAAGTAGACTTTACATTAACCAAATAAGTACAATTTAAAAAATTCGTATTGCTGCGAAACTTTAGATGAATATAGTTTCGTTTTTAATCAACAGATATGTAAAATCAAAAATGATAAAAACGCACAACAAAATCTCTTACTTAATGCTACCATATTATGCAGAAAAAAATTCAAATGAGGCTGCATAAAGATATTTTCTTAATCTAAAATAACCCTTAAGCAGCTTTCACACGCATTTCTAGCTGGACTTAATTTTACCCAGGCACGGGTCGATTTGACAACTGTGTCTAAACAGCTTCCAGTCACACGTCCAATTCGTGGCTTGGCTCTAATTACAGTCAGGCACGCATCTCTAATGCCTAGAGACCAATATCAGATATTGTAGGTTCATTCAATCAGAGG
Organism: Artemia sinica; assembly: GCA_027921565.1. NCBI lineage: Eukaryota > Metazoa > Arthropoda > Branchiopoda > Anostraca > Artemiidae > Artemia > Artemia sinica. The sequence continues at coordinate 23,679,470 of CM051270.1, read as the reverse complement.
TTTAGTCGTCACCATCGTCATCGTATATGTTGCATTCAGATAGGTTCAAACAAATATCCAAGTATATTCCAGGCCTATGCACGGACATTTGGCCAGATTCATGCAAAGCATGGAAGCTAGACATAAATGGGGGAAAATTCTACAAATGCCGCTTTACGAAATAAAATTCTTGTTATACCCCCTCTTGCTTACCCATATTTGGTTTTCAAGTTGGCCGCTCCTATCAGGCCCACTTCACTTGGCAATCCTAATTTGGTTGCTTTCAACATTAGTCGACAATCTTCAAACGAATAATCGACAACAGGCACTTCGAGGCATCTAAAACGTAAAATATATTCAGTACATCAGAGGCAGGTCTTTGTAGGGTTTGTAAAGACCGTGAAGATCTAACCCCTAAGTTTATCAAGGTCAATAAAAAGAAATAATAGATAGATAGATAAATATAATGATAATAGATAGAAATGATATAATAATACTAATAGAAAAATAGAGATTGCGGCATCGGACACAACTTAGCAAAAAATTAGCATACGAAAAGAAAACTTATTCCGAACAACGATTTGAGAGTCATTGGGGAAGGATTCGACCCTAAAAAGAAGAAAGAATTACGAGTTTACTTGCACGAATAAATTTGTGCTATGTAGAAATGATGTTATCCTTATCTGCTTTAAGCTTTTTCCGAGAGGATGTAGATTCTTTTCCGAAGATTCCCATTACTTGTGTCATTATCATTAGTTATGGTTCCTCATCTTTTTCCCTTTTGAACTACTTTTCAATAATAATTTCAACTAATTTTTGCAAAAATTAAGTTTTCACTTCTATTGTGTGAGCGTTTTATTATTAAATATAATCATAAGCTTGCTCTAGCATCTTAAACGTGTCACTACGTGATTCCCATATATTAAAATAAAACTTTACCAAACAGGTTTCATTTCATATCATGTAAGACTCCTAAACCCCTTAGCTACATTATTGACAGTTACACTGCTAGAAAAATCAACACAGCAAAATTGAACGGTCAATTTTGTCAACACAAAAAATTAAGCGACTTTCACATTTCCTTAATATGCTTAAGACAAGTTCTTGGAGCAAAAGTTCTTAACATTTTGCCAGGATGGCACCCCAATAAACATTGATTTCTACCCTTTAGAAAGTCACTCATACCCTTTGGAAAATAATGTATTTACTCAAATACAAGTGTGATTGGTTCATTTTGTAGAAAAAGCCCATTTTTTACATTTTTTCTACGAAAGCGACCACATTTCTGCTTTTATTTTGATGATTTAAATTTAAGCCCGAAGAGTTAAATGTATCTATAGTGTGCACTAGAACCTTTTTTTGCCATGCAAGATAAAAAAAAAAAATTGGTACTAAGAGCTTTATTTCTAAAATATTTCTGTTAAAGTAAAGAGGGATATAACACATTTCGGAAAAAAAAACTAAATTTTTTAAGCATTTTAAAAATAAATAAAGGTATGACAAGACGGATTAGATTAATCAGTAAAACCAGCTGAATTTTTTGGGGAGGAGGGGGAGCCAAAATTTTTAGTTTGGCAAATACAGGTGTCATAAATTGGCTATTAGAAAAACTGTTTACTAGCCGTAAACTAATTTAATACACACACAGCAACTCCATGTAAAAGGTAGGAGGACGAACACCAATGTGCAACAACAGCAATATTTCCAACAATATATAACCAACCAATAGCAACAGCTTAAAAACAAGCGAACAGAAATACTAGTAGTATTTACGTTCACTCAATCTCTTCTCTTCAGTGTAAAAGTTCTAAAAAACCTTTTATAATGAATTCATAATTACAATAAGAGGTTTTCATTTACCTAATTTTTCAGTAGAATTCGCATTTTAGACTTTAAGAAATTAATACACAGGAATTTTCTTCTAAGATCTAAGTACTAAGAAACGAAATCTAAACTTTCTTTCTTCACTACATACAATTATTACGAAGCTAATTTTTGGACTTTTGTTTTTGGTGTGGTGTTCAAAAGAGAAAATTTTGAAAATTCTAAGCTGCAATTGTAGTTTGAGGTTACTAGAGTGTTTGGAAAATAACGGAATGTACTTTTTGCTTCGTGATGGATGAATGGATGAAGATTTTTGTTTCTCCTAAAATACGAACCATCAAACGTCTACCCTTTGGCCCAGACGAGAAGTTCAAACATTTCAAAAGCACATCAAAGTACAATATGCGACAAATTATTTTGCAATTTGAGTCTGAAGACTTGCAAGTTCAAGACAAGAAAACAAGTTGAAATATCACTTGATACCATCTGAAGGCCTGAAAATGCATTGCTAAGATGAGCCCAAACACCAGTTGCATCGAGAAAAAAAAAGTAAGCAACACGTGAATGAGTCCAACAGATAATTCCCTGTTCCCTTAACCAACAGTAATTTAATTAAATAAGAAGCAAAACAGAAAAAAAATCCAACTGAAATTCTTTCGAAAAAATCCTATTACTTACTTGGCCATTTCAAGACGTACATTTTCAGCAAAAATTTTCGGGTCCTTAATCTCTTCTTCTGACGGCACATATGGAGGTAGAAATTCAATTTCAGCATAAGTAACAAACTGGGTCATAGTGTACCATAAAATCTTCATCCTAAAATAAGAAATAAATAACTCCGCTTTTATTTCAATCATAGCGCAATATGGTCCACGACACGAACAAATTACCAGAAAACCCTGGAGGGTAATTTTTTTTTTTTTTTTTTTTTTTGTATAGTTTGCTCTCTAACTTAAGCTAACCTAAAGCAACCTAACCTCGTCTAACCAAACCTAATCTAACCTAACCTGCCATCATCAAACCTTGCATTAAATTGAAAAGACTGACTGGCAACGGTGACTAAATCTAAGGAGAAAAAAAAAGGTATTTCGGACATTCGCCGGTGAATGTCGACATTAACCAATTTGCGGACATTCACGGTGACATATATAGATATATATATATATATATATATATATATATATATATATATATATATATATATATAATATATATATATATATATATATATATATATATATATATATATATATATATATATATATATATATATATATATATATATATATATATATATATATATATATATATATACATTATGTACATTATGAAAACAAGAAATAAGAAATAGGCCAACATGTTAAATGGAAATATTGTAATTTTTTTTCATAAAGATAACAATTTAATTTAAAGGAGCTAAAATAGGCATTTCAAGCATTGTAAAGTCGCAACGTCTGTTTTAGTTTGGCTACAATCTGAGTTTTCACCCAAGAGAGTAAATAATAAAGAGCGACCCTAGTACCACACGATAGTAAGACACAATTAGGTTCCATATCAGCATATAGATCCTTTCTAGGTTTTATGGTATATTAGATTCTATGGCATCAACCTTTTTTAAAGGGTACTTTTTACCGAGTTACAATATTGGGTATTCATAGTATGGAAGTCATGGAACCACAAAATTTTTTAGGATAAGATCCTTTTTATAAGATATACATATGAAACAAGGGGTGGAGGAGAACAAGCAACCATTTTGAAGCTAATTTTATTTACGGTTAGGAGTCTCCTTAAATATCATTTCAATCAAAAAGGGAAAAAAATTACTTTCCTATATAACAAAGGGCCAGACGTAAACGTGGGGGAGGGAGTTAACATAGTCTGAAGTAGGGCATTGAAAACCATATAAAAGAATTTAAAGAAACAATCATTTTCTAAAGCTTTTGGATTAATTGGAGGACAGGATGTGGGGATGTGTATTTAAATCCGAAGATATTTAAGAGGATTTTAAGCAGTCCTTTCAAAACCTGACATATTTTCTTTCTGTGGCGGCACATATTCTAATGACAGTTACGATTTCAAATTTCTTTGTATCTAAACAATATTATGCTTTTTTAAGAAGCTACTATTATAATATTCAAATCCATTCAATACATTTTTTTTAAAGTTTTAATGAAATTAAAAAGACATCTAAGCGCATCTAAATGTTATCCGGTATGTATCAGAAAAATAAATCAAACTAATATGTTTAAGTTTTCTACAAATAGACAAACATATCGATAAACATTGGCTAAATTACATGTACTCTTTATGCCGTAGAATTTTGAAATCAAATACGAAAACAAATTTTCTAAACATTCTAAAGTGCAAAGAAAGTAGTTACTGACAATCAGTAACAGCGTGCTATTTATTTCGTAAACTATTTTTTTTGTAAATATTCTTATCATTTACGTAAGACCGTTGTTTTTTATTTGTACTGTATTTAGTCCTCAAGATAATTCTAACAGTCACTAAAGTATTTAACCTGGTCAATCTAATTACGTATTAAATATATCGAGTTAGCAAATTAATTAATTATGGCTAAATACCAAAAATTCTGGCATGTTAAACCATCACTATTTTCCATAAACCTGAGACTGAATATGGTTTATTTATGTAATCTTTTTTTAAATGCCTATCCTGCATAAAAAAAGATGTTCACAATAAAACTTACACCCATGAAAGGACGCATATTTTCTGCTAGGAAATAAGCTTAAGCCACAAGATATTATAGAATGTGCAAAACGAAGTCTTGTTCGTCGAAGAAAGGGGGTTTTTTCAGTCAAATTCTTTTAAAACAGCAAAATACGGGTACACTCTATGGAAATAATGAAACATATTGTGAAATTTTATCAGATGAGGGATGGGGTGAAACTCCTCTCCTGGGCCTGGGATAGAGAATTTAGAAAGTTGAGACAGTAACTTCAAAGTTAATTTTCGATTATCACGCGTATATTTACGTTACAGCGCTTAAGCATAAAAACTGGCTTGTGATTGGCGAAAAAAAAAAATTGATCCACAGTGCAGCCTCGAGGAGTATTATCATTTTCGTCATTGATTAAGTTTTTAACTAAAAAAACGTAAAAAATTAGTGCAAATAGAATTTGCTACTAATGCATTTAAAGCAAAACACAATTCATAGCTGAAAGGATAAATTGCTATGCTACATGAAATGTTTTGCTGCATAAGTCAATAAAATGCTACGCCGCATATATACAGGGCCTACCAAAAAGATTGACTGCCCTAAACTATTTTACTCGGGATAACTCTCTTTGTAGGAACAAATTAGCCCTACTAATGATAAAAGTCGAATTGAACTTCTAAAGAACAAAAACGTCCTCAAGACAACTTTGCAATTTGCAGGTATAAAAGACGAAGAGGTGAAAAGGCCCTTTACTGAAAACACGTTTGCTTCCACAAGAGATAAGTCAGTGATAGACAAAAATACGTATATGGGGAAGGATATCGAGTAAATTCACTCATCATTAACCGTCATGAAAAGTTACCTTTACTTGAAATTTATGGTTTAATGGAGCAATGCTATGCCAAGTTGCTTCAAATTGTACTGTTAGATCTTCAAGACTCATTAGCGTTTCAGGTGGCGCTCCTGGCAGTTTTTCCCTCTATTTTCAAACACAACTATTAGTTTAAGAATTAATTTATTTGGGGGCTGAAAAAAAATGACTAGTAATGATGGATCAAGAAGTACAAGAACGTAAGCGGATATTCTTAGTCGAGCGGGAGCGGTAGGGGGCTACAAAAGAAAGGCGAGTAAAATAATAAAAAAGAAAAAAATATAGGACATTCATGACAAATTGACATTTTTGGGGAGAGCATGAACATGAACCCCCTACCAATGTAATTGTGTCTGAAACATTGTATACATTTTTCGATCTTTTTTCACCCCTTATATTCCAGTTTTTCTGAAAGTTGGGGCCCTTCAGCATATTTTTGGGGGACACTCCTCGTTCTTCTCCCAATATTCAGGCATTTTTACTATGCAAAACTACCTGCATAATACAAATTCTCAACTAAGATGAATTGTAAGACGTAACTTGTCTCAGTTCCTTGAGCACAAGCAAGGGCCTATATATATTCTATCCATAATATGCAGTTTAGAAACTCTACGAAACTACTACCTCTAGTTAACTTTTTGCAATGATCATTTTCCCTATTCACCGATAATAAACCTGTTGTATAGCCTAGGCTAACCGAATACATATATTCCTTAATTGAGTGAGCATGTTATATCGATTAAATTCATCAAAATTAATAACGAGGGAACGTGACAAAGCAGCTACAACTGCTACATAGCTAATTTGGATTATTACGCATTAATCATCTAAAAACAAATAGCTCAAGCTTTTTTTGTTAATTTATGTCTTTGAAGAGTGCCATATTTTTTCAATGGTTGTGTTACTAAAATATTTTTGTTGTCATTCTGGGCATACGATTCTTATTTTTAGGAAATTCTTCTTTAATTTCATGCTTTCAGTACTTCGCTTTCAATTCTTTGCCTTCAACAAGCAAAGCAATGAGCATATAAAAAGTTTTGGCACAAAAAAAAACCAGACAATTTGAAGTTAACAATTCGGCTTATGAATGGCTCAAGTGGCAACGTTGGACATGGCGAAAAAAAGACTTACGCTCCAGGTCCATCCCAAGTCCACGACAAAGTGTCGAGCCTATTAGGATACTTAATGCACACAGGTTGTACAGCAACTCCAGGATAAAATGCACCAGGCTTAAAAGTGATTAGTGCTTTTCTGTTAGAACAAGTTCCCTCAGGAAATATCAAAATCTAAAAAGAAAATGGAAAGCACTTGTTAATCGACAATTAAATGCAGTGCAATTATGTCCATGCTAGAGGCTTAGGCAAATTAAAGAAAAAAGGTTGGCTTTTATCTCACCCATTAAACACTTTGCCTCTAATAATGATTTGCCACCTTCATATTACATTGGGACCACCTCCAGATTCTCATATTTAAGAGTTTCTAGCCCTAGCCAGTTTTAATTAGTTTCCATTGTACTTCCCCCAGCTTCACTTAGTAACCATTGGACATGACCGGGCTTTACTTCACCCACTGGTGGACAAGCCTAGCATCCCTTATAAGTTTCAGACTAATGCCTAAGCATCTCTTCAGTATTTAATTTATCTAGGCTTCAGGCATTCAAAGGTAAAGTGGTGAGCCCAAAACCTAAGGGACTACCCTTGCCTTTCATTACTTTACTGGAGAAAAAAAATGTGATTTTTTAGCTTTCCAAGGATCGTGCGTGGTAAAAATTGACGAAAAAACTTAATTTAGTTACTTCGAGATACAAAACAAGTGACCAGCTGCAAAGATCCTTAGGGTCAGAGAGTAGCAGTAAAACCAGTAAACACTAGTTTTCTAATTCATCGCAGGCCAACTTTGTTGCTCTACTTTCATTTTTTTTCAAGCTAATGTATTTCTTTAAGCAGTAGTAAAACAGTCAAAACCAAAATAAAGCAGATACAGTGGATATCAAACTAAATTTTTGACTTTTTGACCAAACAATCAGTCTATTTTAATTTTCATTTTTGACCCGAATTCTGAAACCCTGATTTCTTCTTCTATCGTTGCTATACCCAGTTCCAATATCGCTTTAGCAAATTCCAAGTCGGAAAAGTCCATGCAATCCAGACCCTGCCACAAGCTCTCAAATCCAGCTTCAAGTAACTTAGCTGAAACTTTCTATTTTACAGATAAAGCAGCTTTCTATTCCTTAAACAATTTTTGAAAGTGTTTTTACTTTTCTTCCCTTCAATCTCTTTGTGTCTGACAATAGCTTCCTCTGTTCCCCGTTCCTGACAATAACTACTATATATATATATATATATATATATATATATATATATATATATATATATATATATATATATATATAATATATATATATATATATATATATATATATATATATATATATATATATATATATATATATATATATATATATCTATATCTATAGATGTGAAAGTCTGAAAATTTCTTTTGTTCATAGGCAGCACTAGTGCTGCCTAACTAAAGAACGATGTGGGCTCAATTGATTGGAAATTGGAGTCGCTAGTGCCCTTTTTAACAGTCAAAAGTGATTGGAGGGCAACTAGCAACCCCCCCCCACGCCCATCATTCCCCCAAACACATCCAATCAAAATTTTGAGATAGCAATTTTGTTCAGCGTAGTTGATTTCCAGATAGAAAATATGTTTTTGAGGAGGACACTACCCCACAACCCTCACGGCAAGGGTTTTAAGTTATGCCCTGGAGGCATATAAGGTTTTTATAAAAGGCGTTGTCGTAGAAACTTCAAAACAAGCTTATTGGATTAAAAATTCGAAGGGCTAGTACCCTTTTTAATAGTCGAAAGTGATTGGAGGGCAACTAGCCCCCCCCCATCATTGATTTCCAGATAGAAAATATGTTTTTGAGGGGGAAACTCCCCCACAACCCTCAGGGCAAGGGTTTTAAGTTATGCCCTGGGGGTATATAAGGTTTTTATAGAAGGCGTTGTCGTAGAAACTTCAAAAAAGGCTCATTCGATTGGAAATTCAAAGGGCTAGTGCCCTTTTTAATAGTCGAAAGTGATTGCAGGGCAACTAGCCCCCCCCCACGCTCATCATTCCCCAAAACATATCCAATCAAAATTTTGAGATAGCAATTTTGTTCAGCGTAGTTGATTTCCAGATAGAAAATATGTTTTTGAGGAGGACACTCCCCCAGAGCCCTCAGGGCAAGGGTTTTAAGTTATACCCTGGGGGCATATAAGGTTTTTAAAGAAGGCGTTGTCGTAGAAACTTCAGAAAAAGCTCATTCGATTGGAAATTCAAAGGGCTAGTGCTCCACAACCCTCAGGGCAAGGATTATAAGTTATGCCCTGAGGGCATATAAGGTTTTTATTGAAATATTTGTCGTAGAAACTTGAAAAAGGGCTCATTCGATTTGAAATTCAAAGGGATAGCACCCTTTTTCATAGTCGAAAGTGATTTGAGGGCAACTAACCCCCCTCTCACGCCCACCTTTTCCCCAAACACATCCAACCAAAATTTTTAGGTAGCGATTTTATTCAACGTAGTTGAAAGTTTTGGAAATTAGGTCTTTAGGCATGACAACCCCTCTCCCCATAGCTCTACCAAGGCCAGAACAAAATTTGCACTTTACTGAAAAAATACAAATGAATGTGCATTGTCAGTTTAATATACATATACTGATATTTAGTAATCAAAATGTTAATATTATTTGATTTATTAAAGTTATAAAAGTAAAAACATTTATATTTTTTCAGTAAAGTGCAAAATTTGTTCTGGCCTTGGGAAGGCACATGGGTTTTGCGCCCAACTTATGTTAATTTCTGCTCGTTTTGAGTTTGACTCGGTTAGTTATTGCAAGTTCTGTTCGTTTTGGGTTTCATTTATTTATCGATGCTGATTGGCGGTATTTTCACGCTTGGTAGATTATTTGATTTTATTTTTGCTAATTTTTTGTTTAATGGAGTTCTTTACTTTTCTTTGAAAAACTTATTTTGTGGAAAAAGTTTTTTAAATTAATTCATAAAAATGTCCATATATAATAGTTTCTGGAAATTTCTATAACATTTCACAATGCTTTTTTGCAAAGACTGCATTGATAATAGCTTGAACGTGATTAAAAATTCTAAAAGAAATAACTACAACAAATCATCAAGTTTTTTTTTAATTATGAAGAAAAGCAATGGTGTTGCCAGAGGTGTTGCCACGTGTTAACATCACCAGCAAAAGGAAAATTCGTCAATTGGCTCATGAATATCAGTAATAATGTCCTTGATTGCACTTTATTTCCTACAACACAATTTTCGATTTAGCCCTAGAGATAACTTGCTAATTCTGAATCGACAATCAATTTCTCTTTAACTTTCAGATAAAATATGTAAATTCTTCAACTATTACTCTTTGTTCTGTACCTGTTGCCAGGGGTCCTCAGATGTTGCTCGACGCACCATCTCTTTAATCGTGTTAGCTCGAGAGTTGGGATCTTCTCTTTCTACATATATTGGCTGAGTAAAATTGATCAATTCTAAAAAAAAGAGTGAAAATTTACGAAACAACAATGAAAACCAACACTTTATGTATCATTTGGAAGAATATAGTAGAAGCAAAAGAGGAAACCTGCAAAAAAGGAGAGATTAGACGTAGAGAGAAGGTCATATGACCTGGAAGAGACAGACAGAAGGGAAACTAAAGATCGTCCCCGAAGAGGCCAGAAGGAAAAGCTGCATATAAAGTCGACCCACTCTAACCATATATGAAACCAAGAGCATTGTGATGCTGCTAACAAGCTTCAAGACCTATATTTATGCTTGCATTGTCTTAAGGAGCACAGGAAAGGCAATGGGAGACCACGGAATCAAATGGGGAGGAAATAAGTCTCCTGGACTTAGATTATGCTGATGATTTAAGCATCCTAGATGAAAGTGCGAGCAAAATGAATGAACTTTTAGAGGTTTTGCGAGTTCAGGGTGCTAGAATAGGTTTGAAAATTAATTATAAGAAGACTAAGTCACTAAGGCTAGGATTAAGTGAAGATGAAAGGTGACGTTGGGTAATGAAAAGATTGAGCAGGTGGGCAGCTTCACTTACCTTGGTAGTATTATTAGTAAAGATGGTGGGAGCAGTGAAGATGTTAAAGGTAGAATAGCCAAGGCGCAGATGTTTTTGAACAGTCAAGAAAAGTTTGGAAGAATAGGAAGATAAGTCTGCAAACCAAGATTAGAATATTAGAAGCTATAGTAATGACAGTGGTCAAATATGGCTCTGAAGCATGGGCGGTCCGAAAAGCGGATGAAGATTTGTTAGATGTTTTCCAGAGAAATTGCTTAAGGATTGTTCTGGGTACCCGGCTGACTGACCGTATTTCAAACAATAGGCTGTACGAAAAATGTGGTTCAATACCGCTCTCTAGGGCTATAATGAAAGAAAGGCTGAGGTTGCTAGGGCACGTTGTGCGGATGAAGGATGACAGATTGCCGAAGATTATTCTTTTCGGCCAACCGTCTAGGGCTAAACGGAAAGGAGGTCGTCCTCGTCTGGGGTGGGAGGACGTCATAAGAAAAATTTTAAGGAAATGAGAACTTCGTGGGAGGGTGTAAAAGGGGAGGCTTTGCCGAAGATTGTTCTTTTCGGCCAACCGTCTAGGGTTAGACGGAAAGCAGGTCGTCCTCGTCTGGGGTGGGAGGACATCATAAAGAAAGATTTAAAGGAAATGGGAACTTCGTGGGCGGGTGTAAAAAGGGAGGCTTTGAATAGATCGGGATGAAGGAGGAGCGTGCGTAGCTGTGTTGGCCTCAGGCGGCTTGGTGCTGCGGTGAGTTGTTAGTAGTAGTAGTAGTTGTGCATAATGCGGTGGCGGCGATTCAAAAATCTTTAAGAGACATTATTCTTAGTGAAACTTGGATTATTACCCCACTACCGAAACCGAACATATTGATTGATTCAACTTCCAGCATCTGATTCGGTTTTCAAAAAATTCAGAAGTTTTTAGAAGCTTCTGCTTTCTGCTTCTCCTTCTCTCACTAGCAAAAAATCAGAAAATGAAGCTAATGGTACCAAAAATCGTCCTTGGCTTATTTTGAAGATTAGAAAACATACTTGTTCAAACACCTAAACATTAATAACGATAAAAATCAAGAGTTATTACAATATGAGTTATTCAAATATGAGTAAAAATATGAGTTATTTAAATAAATAAAATACATTTATTTTAAGCTTGTATTCCTGGATGATATATATTAATGTGTTTATTATTATATAATATACAGTTTATAATATAGAAAACTGATACCCGTAAAAGTTCATGTCAAATTTATTGAATTTAATCGGGATAGTTCTATATTAGAGATATTTAGCACTGCGTACTTGAACTACTTTACTTTACAGGTATATTTTATTCAGATATCTAATATACAGAGGGGCCCATAAAAAATCCAATCGGGCCCCGAATCTATTTAATCCGGTCCTGATTGTTTTAACGTAAAACGACAATTTGCTATCATTCGATGGCTATATAAACCTACCGAATAAGATTTTTGAAATTCGTTTTTTTTTTTCAGGGTTAAAAAATACTTTTAAAAAAAAAACGAGAAACATGCGAAAATAAGAAAGTGTTCCTATCTATAACAAATTAAGATGACAAAAAAAAGTCTAAGTAATGTTGTAATTCGGGCTCGATGAATAGATAGACCTGAAACCAATGAGTCCAACTATATTAGTACTTTATTCTTTGGTGCAAGTTACAACTAGGCTTGCCATACATTTGTATGCTTGGCAGGGAACATAAACCTCAAGGGTCATCAACAATGAGATTTTAATAATACTGAAAATTAGCCATGGCTATTTATTGGGGCCAGTGGGATTCTTCATAGAATTTCCTGATGGGTTGAAAAATTCTGATATGCTTAAATCAGTGCTAGCTATATCATGGCATCAATAAAATCTCATTGTAATGAGCCTTTAATGAACTGTAAGAAAAAGAGGAAGAAAAAAAAAAAAAAAAAAAAAAACACTCAGGTGAAAATTTGTTTTTATCACTTGTGCATCGTTTCATGGACTGAAAATCCTTATTCAATATTATATACATTTTTTCTACAGAAGAAAAAATAAGTTATCAGATTACTTAAATAATCATTTTTATATATCAGTTCTACATAGTTTATTTATGACTATGTTGTAGGCGTTTTCTATGCGTTTTTGTTTTCTGTCAAAGTCAATTTGTTTTCTGCAAATAGGAACTATACATTATTTTGCATTAGTCTGTTATTGTTATTACTTTTATATTAATCCACTTTTCACAAGGATAGCTAATCAAAGGCGTAACAAGACATAACATAACATTTTCAAACTTGAGACATTGGAGGAAAGCCATAGGAATAAGGATAACTCATCAAAGACATACAAAATATTTTAAACTTGAGACATTGGAAGAAAACCGATAAGAAAGAAACTGATAAAAATCTGAATATAAACGATGCTCTGTTAAAGTAACCTGTAAACGGTGTGACGCTTTGCTGTGAATTAGTCTCCTTAATAGAAAAGTGACAAAAAGAAAAACGAATCCCGCAAAACGCTTCTTGGCCGCCAACCCTTTCTTTTCCTATTTCTCGCAGCCAGAAAATGAATACATCGCTTTCTATCTAATCTCAAGTGTAAAATTAGTGAAAAATAATAAAAAGTAAAACAAAATAAAAACTCAGAACGGACATGAATATCCAAGCAAGCATGCAAGAAAGAGAATACACCAAGCCATTGGTTCTCAAACTGTGGTACGCGTACACCTTGGGGGTACGCAAAAAGTTGTAAGGGGTACGCGGCCGGCCAACAGAAAAATAAAACAATTCTTTAACTCTAGGATTGGTAATTTTAGTTATATTCTAGCTGTAGTTTACTTAGTACCGGTAACTGAGAAGGGGTACCTAAAATGTTTTGTGAGTTAAAAAGGGGTACAGTGTCTAAATAAGTTTGAGAACCTCTGCTCTAAGCAATGCAACAACAACACAAAGAAGCGCCAAATTTAGCTAAACATTGTCAAACTAAATAATACTGATCAACCTGCGGCTCCACATTTGAACCTGATAGTACCAGAATAATTGACAGATTTAATGCAAGATAAAGAATACAGCACAGAGGCATATATAACAATATTTGAAACTAAGCCCCAACAGTTATTTATAAATAATACAGTTTTGCCGTCCTCTATCTCACATTAGAAAAAAAAGTTCAAGATCCGTCGGAACTTCACAAGTGAACTTCTGGGAGGGTAGTCATTTATCAGTTGGGTAAGATCCTAAATGACAGGATGGTTTTATATATCTTTGGTGTTAAGCTCAGATACCCCAAACATTATTAAACAAGCACAGAAACTCTTAAATACAAACTTAAGAGGAAACCCGACTTAAGTTTGTGAAATTTATGATAAATGTCTTTCGCTTAAGGACAGTCCCTCCGTTACTTTAATAATTTGTAATGGTTAACTTTTAATCATTCAGGATTATCGAGAGAGGGGGGCTGTAGGACATAAGCACCCAAGGACCCCGCTTTGAGTTCTCCAATCCTACAGATTCAAATTCTTTTACAAGACAATTTTGCATGTGATAAAATGATGGAATAATATACTCCTGTATTCAAAAGTGTCTGCAGGATGTGGATCAGAATAGTTTTAGCCCCAACGAAGGGCAAAATTATCAAGATTTTCCATCAGTGTAATTGAAAATCTCCCTCCCCATCCACCCCAAATTCTTCATAAAAATAATGCTGAAAATTATTGCAAAAACTGCAGCCGATCAAAGATTTAGGATGGACAACTCAATTCCAATCTTGCCTAAAATTTAAATTAAAACGCAAGGCTTTAAACAAAAAACCCTAAAGATAGTTAAGGATGGAGAGTTATTCGGCTCGCCCCTGCAAAAATTCCCACTATTCTTAACCCCCCCCCCCCGCCTGCCAAAGGCTTTAAAAAAAGCGCTATATATTGCCTGACCTTCCACTTCTCTGGAACTTATCCTTCCAGAAAGAATCAAACGTTCCAAGTTTCAGCCCAATCGGTCTATTCGTTTGGGAATACATAGCAAACAGACAAATGAACAAAAAAAGGTGTAAAGCATTATACGTTTAGATTACATCACATATATTTATATAGTTTGCAAAGCCAGATTTATCGCGTCGATCAAAAATGCAACTAGTCCTTTAAACAGTTCAATCTCGTGATTTTTTACATGTACTGAACCCTTGTTCAGCGAAATCAACAGAATGGCTTTGATGGAATAATCTATTCCCGTTAGTCATTTCAATGCACGCGCAGGGATGAAGCTTTTGCACAGACGGCGTACCTGCTTAGTGGGCAATATTTGGTAGCCAATGAACTTTCCTATAATTACTTTCAGGTTGGAAACCTGATAAAACATCAATTGCTGTTATTAAACACTATTTGTTTGAAGAAATAAAGGGAATTCAAAAGATCGGTCAATCTTCTCCAGAAAGCACCAAGCTCCATAGCACTAATATATCAAAATCATTACGGCGGGTAAAATAGGAAGCGAACAGGGAAGTGGGACAGAAATTCGACGTCACAATCCTGAAGCACCCCAAAGCAGACTTTTCTAGTGACAATCCAATAGTTTTCACGAGAGATTTCCACAAAAAATAAGGAAAAAAAAAGACAAAAGACCTTTTTTTTTAGCATGACACGACCAACTTTATGACAACATCTAAATAATAAAAAATACCAAATTGAACAAAAAGAAAAAAAATTGAAAGCCAAATAGTAGCGATCAATTCACGATAATGTAGCGCGGAGGGGGGAGAATGTATTTTTCAAGATGTGTGGGGCAATTTTTTCCAATTTTTAAATGAAAATACCAAGAAGAGACATTTTTTAATTAAAATACCCAAAAAGGTATTTTTAATAATCTAGAGGGCAAAAGCCACCCCCACCTCCCAATTGACACTCCTAGACCAAAGGATATTTGTATACATTTATAATTATTTTACCCCGTGAGAATGCAGCTAAAAATATTTTGCGTCATTTTTGTACAAAATTAAGGCAAAAAGCTTAAAGCTTAAAATTATGTTGAAAAACCGATACAAACATAAAGATACATGAATATAATTCCAATTAATTCCTTCAGATATGACCTAATAATGTACATGGTTGTGGGAAATCTTATACCCTTACCCATCCACCAAAACCAGGATTGTCACACAGAAAGTCTTCAACTTTCAGTTAGTTACGATCCATAAGCAAAAATATAGCCGAAAAAAAAGACACGTGCAAACAAGTTGTAACTTACTGCCTAAAAAAGGGGTTAATTTACTTTCAACCCGACTGATCAAATGAGGTAGTTGAATCCAATATATAACAAGTGCATCAGCAAACGTTGAATGTGGTCCAATGACCAAAATGGGAGCTTCTGAACGTGTTGCAATTCGCCCTTTAATACGCACTCTATAACCAATGATCCGGAAGGCCAAGCGACCACAGAAATTTATGCCAGTTGCAAAACAGCTGTTATACACAAAGCTCATAAAATTTCTTGCGGTACAGAAACATTTAATTTTCAGTAACCTAAGATCTCCCTAATATAAGAAAATATAGCTGATGATTAGAAACTATTTCCGACCTAAAATTAATAAACTTGGTCGATTTCCGTAACATGTACATGAAATAACCAAACGCATAAAAGGTATGTTTAAACATTAAGTATTTTTTTGACTACAAAGAAATGAAACAAGAACGCTTAAAAAAAAGAAAAAAAAGTATGTTGTTCAATCAGACTTGCTTCAAATGAAGCTTTACGATATTCCATTACCCCAAATCATGTTCCAAAGTTCGCTGTATTTAAAATAGTATTCCAACAATTCAATGCAATTAATGTCTTACTTACCCAGTCAGTGGTAGGTCTAGGGGAGAGGCACGCGAACCAGTCGGTAAAGAAAATAATATAATTATTGTTGAAAAAAATAGAAATTATATACTAATAAGATAGTTTAGCTGGGTTTATTTTCAAATGCACTTTATTTTCTCAGTAAACGATCGTTCTGCAGCAAAGCAAAATAGACTTTAAAGGAAGAAACAGAACTTACAGGCATGTCAAATCCCAAAAAACTGATGCCCCCAGGGGAAATAAAAGCCAAAATTATGACCCAAGTCACTACTAAATAGATTGTTAACTACTCTGACTGCCACGGCAGCTCATGAAAAGCTAGGAGCAGGGCCTATGTTCGTGTGGTTTCAACGATAATGATGGAAGCTTAGAATAGTCAGCCTTAATTGTTGGTCCAACTCTTAAATAAAAAAAAAGTTCCCTCCCTAAAAATAAGAGATAGATCACCGCTGCAGTCAAATTAGACCCTTCACCTGATTCAAAAAAGGGCGCGAGAGGAAAGTTTTGAACACTGAATGAAAATAGCAATTTCAATTTCTTAGAAACAAAGGTCAAGTCATATAAAAAGTAGTGTGACTATTCATTCGAGGGAAGGGATCTTCGGGTGTAGCCATCCCCACCCCCCCCCACCCCCCAAAAAAGACGGATAATAGTCATTGCCCTTTTTTATGCTACAGTTTGAGAAATGAATTCCCCATAAATTTCTGAGTACTTTTTTTTACTAATTTCAAAAACCCATTAACCCCTACACTCCGAATCAAAACAGAATCTCTCTAAAAGGACGAAAATACGCAAATCTAAATATAATTTGATCTTGCCGTGAAATCTTTGTGCAATTTATGAACAAGCTCTTCTAAAAAATAATAATAAATAAATAAATAAAAATGTCATCAGTAGCAAGAAAAAGAAGAAAGGAAGCAAGGAAAATAGTGAAGTAGCCCATCCCAAAACATGAATAGAATATAACTCCACTTTGATTAGAATATAACCCCAGCAGGTTGATCAGGCATCTTATGTAACAAAGGATTTGTTTATGACAGATAAAGAAGAATCACACAAATTTCAACACAGCCAAGAAATACAAAAAGAAATAAATGTTGCTCTTTCAAAAAGGAATCTCGTAACACTACCATTCGAAATCATGCCTATAGCTATTAATTATTTACATTCCTGAGGATTCATGAGTCATTTCTTTATTTATTTTTTTTTCCACGCTAACCATTCTTTAATATTCCAAATTATCTTTAGCAATATTTTTGAATCAAATCAGTATAAGTTCTTGTTACGGCTCTTAGAAAACTAATGAAAAGTTTTTTGAGACAATGGAAAGAATCCCTACAAATACTAGATTATTATGAAACGGTATTTTTCTAAAGCTGGGCTTTTGCATCTACATCGGCAACGGCTTCAAATTTCTAGCCTTAACAACCAAAAATAAAGTAGTGTAATATAGCAACACAAAATTGACAACAGGAATGTAACAGTACTGGAATCTAGTACTAATTAAAACAGATATATTCTACATGAAAAAATTCAACATTGACAACATAACAAAAGAAGTATTGATTTTAAATGTGGTCAAGGGAAGTTTTTGTCACTTATTTAATTATTCTTTATCTTATGTTCTTAAAGTAATGCAAACTTTTCAACCATACAAGACTGCAATTTGTTTTTTCGGACAGCACAGTTCCATTAAAATTACTTGGAGTGTTATAGCTCTTCAATTCGAAAGCCATAGTAAAAAAAACATGAAAATTAGATTTAATTATATTGTAAATACCTTTAAATACCATTTGAAAATCTTGGCAGAAAAAAAAAACACAGTTTCAGTGCTATTTTGTTTAGTTTGTCTTTGGCATCAAAACAATTAAGTAAAGAAATAAAAATTTAGACGAAATTTAACGAAAAAAAAGCGAAAACAAAATTGAAAGCTGACTAATGAAATCATCTTAAGTGTGCTCTTATTCAAGTATTTAGTAAAATGGGCAGCTGAAAATTAAAAAGCACATAAAGTAAGAAAAAACTCTCTTTGAAAAGGCAACATTTCACAGAAAGCAGTGCATTAGGGAAGAAAGCGAAGCTTGATAGTCGTACTTCCAAAAAACGGCACTTTCTTCACTTCTTCTTTGGCAACAATGCTGGGTGATCCTAGGAAGACAACTACAAGTGCATCATAAAAAGTTGAATGTGATGCCAATGCCAGGATGGGTGCTTCTCTCGCTGTCGCTTGTCTCCCTTTTACTTTTACTTTATTGAAACCAGAACAATAGAAGAGCCAGACCATTATCTGAGATATAATGGCTCGCAAAGTTCTTAGAATAGAAAACGATTAAAATATGATTGCCTTTTATATAATTATCGAGCATTTTATTGATAGTATACTACACGTTCTAGTTGATAAATGAACATTACCGTCCTAAATATTTGTGTACTTACCTTTTTTCGTATCTGAGCATACCATGGCGCATCGGTCGGCCTAACTGTATTTAAGGCAGTTTGCAGCACAGATATCAACGCGTTATGTAATTCTCTACAGTTTTCACTTAGATTGTCATCCTGATTACCGTCCAAACCTTAATTGCTAGCTACCCTGATACGTTAATTAGTGTCTGAGACACCCTTGGATATCTTCCTTTCGATTTGTCCCATTCCAAAACTCTGTGTAAATCATAATTTTTAATATATTCTTTGATTTACTTTTAAATTTCGGCATTTTTCATTTTTCCTTTGGTCTACAGTGAAAGAATTTATATTTTGTATTATTAAAAAAAACCTTATCCACGATTTTTTTTTTATGTGTTTACAATTCCTTAAGTTGCAACTAATCGAAAAATCCATACTATTTCACTACGTTGTCAACTAATAAACAATTCTGGTGCTACATTAGAAGCTTTTTGAATACTCATTCATACGGGTAACTCCCATTTATGAATACATGAGGATGAAGCCTTTCAGCAATTCAACAGCACAAAATGGTCCACCTACGCCAAATTTTTTCATCAAATACGTATGCGACTTCATTTTTTTGTTTGGGGGGGGGGAGACAAAATCGAAAAAAAACAGGCGAACAATGCAAAAGTCTTCGAAACTATGGGAACAATTATTCAAAAGTTAAAATCTTGGAAAGTTTGCGGAACCAAAGCTACCCCCCCCCCCCTTGCGCACTTGCCTGTTTGGTATATTTGGTTAAGTTTGCTTAAGTAATACACTGATGGAGCTTTATTTTCATTCATTGAAGTTATTCTCATTATTGTTGTCACTACCTTCTCTAGCATAAGTATTATATACTTGAGTCTATTAAAATATTCATGATGTTGCAGTAGCCAGTATACACCTTTAAAATAGCAAAAAATATTATGATTATAAAGTAACAGGCGTGACTGTTTACTAAACTGACAGTTTGAACTATTTTTAAAACTGAATTTTTTTTGTATTCTTTTAAAGTGCGTTTTACTTCTAAAATAGTGCTTATACGTGCGGCTTTAAACTTTCAGCCATATTATACAAGTTCCGTTTTAAATAAAGCAGTCAACGGAATAAAATATATGATGTGGAAATAAAATAAACTACCCAAATATTGTTAATGAAACGAATATTCAAAATTAGGAGGTGACAATCAGTTTTGTTAAAGTTAGCGTCAAGCATCAAACGAAAAAATGACAGGCAATGTGTTCGTATACTAAGATTAATTAAAAAAAAAAATTTCCACAAAATAAGTTTTTCAAAAAAAAAGTTAAGAACTCCATTAAACCAAAAATGAACAAAAATAGAATCAAATCATCTACCAAGCATACAACTACCACAAATCAGTATCAATAAATAAATCAAACCCAAAACAAACATAAATCAAAATAAATAACAGAGTCAAACTCAGAACGAGCAAAAATTAATATAAGTAGGGTTCTAAACCCCTATGCTTTCTAAAAGCCAGAATATAATTTGTACTTTACTGAAAAAAATTCAAATGAATTTACTAAAAAAAAAATGTGCGTTGTCAGTTTAATATACATATTCTGATATTTATTCCTTAAAATCTTAATTAATTTTCGACTTCTTAAAGTTATAAAAAGGAAAACATTTAAAAGAATTTTTTTCAGTAAAAAACAAATCATATTCTGGCTTTTAGAAAGCATAGGGGTTTAGAACCCTTCTCATATTAAGTTCTGCTCGTTTTGAGTTTCTCCGTCCTATACTGCTTTTGTAGCGTGTTAAATGCATCGCCAATACTGTTTGTGGTTAAAATTAATGACCCATTATTTCATACAGAAGTATTTCCGTATTACTATTAGATTCTCCATTGCATTATTCATATAGGCTATGATATCGCGCTTCCAATTTATTAGCAACTTGCTATTGGGCCTTCTAATCAAAGGCAATACACTAGTGTTGTCTTAATAAAGAGCCATGAGTATACCGTTTCCTATTTTTATCTAGCAACGTTTAAACAGATAAAGCACAAAAAAAATTAATGAGGCTTACCGTCTCCATCCTTGCATAGGCTTTGATTTTAGTTCTTCTTCAGATAAACCCAAAAGCCCTATACAAGCAAGCCAATAAGATGTAACTAGGCAAATGGCAACACCAATCACTCTCGGAAGAAGAAGAACAATAGACGAAACAAATATCTAAAAGAAGAAATAAAGCTTATTCCTGCTTAAAGCTTATTCCAATAGGCAATGCAAAGGACTCCCCCTAAAAAAAAAGTCCCTCCGGATCCCACCCCAAATACTAATGAAATTGATCCATTTTTGCCCCATCTTGGCTGGTCAAGCTCTCTATGACAAAGCTCACATGAAAGCTCAAATTCTGAGAATAGGACAATGATCAGTGTTGGAGCTAATTTCACAATTGATGATGATGGGTTTCAAGAGGTCCTTTCTAGGAGCTCCAAAAAAAGGAAAAAAACGTCCCCAATCAAAAGTATTTCCCCTCCCCCAGTCCAAATGCTCCTTCCCAAAGCTTAGGAATTTACCTCAAAATTTCTCCTAATACCCCCTTTGAAATAACAAAAATTACTACAATAAGGGTTACAATTTTCAAAATGTTAAAATCAATGTTTTCTCTTAACATTTACCGTAATGGATCCTTTCTAATAGCTGTCCAAGATCAGAAATCAGCAGATATAATATTAAATCTAAAATCTCTTCTGAATACCCCAATTAATTCATCTAAATGGAACCCAAAACAATCCCCTACAAAAATAGTAGTATATAATGTTCCCCTAGAAATACCAATTCAGGAGTTAAAAGAAGGGCTCTCAGATAGGGCTGGTAACACAATCCCTGTAGAAGATGTCACTCAACTGGGTAAACCCAACTCAAATGGATTAAAAACAAGTAGATCTTTCTTATTTACACTGAAGAAAAAAATTAATATCCCAGAAAAGTTATTCCTATTTGGGCAAATCAAACCGCACAAGGAATACAAGCCAAAGCCTATCCAGTGTCAGAAGTGTCTGAAACTGGGACACACAACAAATAAATGCAATGAAATTCTCTTAGCCTGTAGTAATTGCAAAGGCTCCCATCCTAAAGAGTTGACAACTTGCAACAACACTCAGCCTACATGCATCAATTGTAAGGGCCCACATGAATCTACCAATAAATCACAATGCCCTGCTTATAAGAAAAGAGCACTAACACTCCAAATAGCAACAGAGAAGGCCATTCCATACCCTTTTGCAGCTATGGAAGCAAATGCTGTCCAACCACACCAAATAAAGCCTATAATGAAATAAAATAAAACTCCCAAGTCAAACACTCCCAATGCATCAAGTACCCCTTACAAAATACCATCCCTTAAGCCCCCTAGCTCACATCTCTATCAGAATGAATCACCAAGCCAACAAGCCTCCTTGTCTAGTGAGATGAGGTCGGCCTTGCACCCTCTCCCAAGAAGAAACAAACCAGAAACACTACCAGGAATTAATCCCTTAACTGACAAACAGGATGCACAACTAAACATGCAATCCCCAAATATATGCTTATTTATTCTAAACTGTAATGCAGTTCAGGCCATGAATATACATCAACTACAGAAAACAAAAATCATTGCAAAATTGTCAAAAATCTACATCCCTGATCATATGCTCATTCAAGCAAAAAAAGATCTTGCTTTACTATTAACAAAGCTGAACATTGATACACAGTCATATGAAAAATAAATCAACAACACAACACATATCAATACTCCAGTGGAACGTAAGATCACTCACAGAAAATAAGTTAAATGAACAAATATCTTTTATGAATAATAATTCCATCAATATTGCTTGCCTCCAGGAAACTCATTTAACCCAAAATCAACAGATTAAGTCTCTGGGATATACTATCCTGAGAAAGGATAGATCATCAGAGAGAAACGGAGGTGGAGTAGCTTTAATAGTTAAAAATAATATAAAATTCTGTGGCATCAACTTTCCAGATTTTGTAAATGATGTTGATGCAATTGGTATCAGTGTTTGGCTGAATAATACAAAAAATTACATAATAAGCTTTTATAACCCTAATGGCCAAACTACAGATGCCATGGATTTCTTCAGCTATATAAATAACTCTAATATGTTGAAAACTATCATTATTTGTGGAGACTTTAATGCCCACAGCCTTTTGTGGGGGGATAAACCAGCAAACAAAGCTGGTAAGTTCATTGAGCGTATGACTTCAAATAATACTGAATTAGCTGTTGCTACCCCTCCAAACCTGAATACATATTTCAACCCCAAAAGTGGCAGTTTCTCCACAATTGACCTACAAATTGTGTCTTTAAATATTTTAAATAAAATTTATATAAATAAAATTGATAGTCTATGTACTGACCACTTTACCATAGTTTGCTCCCTAAATGAAACTGCTGAAAGCCTGTCACATACCTCCAAATATATCAACACTAAAGCAAAGTGGCCTATGTTCCAAAATAAGCTAATTGATGAAATTAAAAATTTCACCCAAAATTCATGCATTTCAAACGCAACAGCTGATACACATGCTGAAGTTTTGGCATCTTTACTAATAAATACAGCTAATCATGCTATCCCCAGGACAACACACAGGAAAACCTTCCCTAAACACATTCCCAAAGCATGGTGGACAAATGAGTGCCAAAATAAATGGAGAACAAAAAAGGCAGCTAGGACAACATTCTTAAAAAAAACCATCACCTACTACATATTTAAAAAAATTATAAGCAGAACCTAATCTAAAAAGGACCATAATAAATGCTAAATATAACTACTGGAATAATTTTGCAAATAATCTCTCCAGAGAAACACATGAGCCAATTATACATAAAGTCATAAGCCACATCTGTGGGAAAAAGACTTGCCCCAACCCACTCCTGTACGAGCTTATACATAATAATACCCATTATGACAATGACAATGAAAAAGCTAAGCTATTTGCCACTCTTTTTGTTAATAAGCTAACATCAAATAATTGTAGCAAAATGTCCCCAATTCCGATGAACCCAAGTTACCAACCTCGCCCAGGATCCAAGTATATAACCAGCCCATTTTCAATCCAGGAAATGAATAATGCAATACATCATATTAGGACCAAGACTAGCGGCAGCTATGACAATATACACCCTACATGGATAAACAATCTCACCCCTTCATACAAACAGGAACTTCTAAATTGTTATAATCATGCTTGGGCTTCATCTATGTTCCCTAATATCTGGAAATGTTCGTCCCTCTTACCAATCCTAAAGAAAAATAAACCCAAAAATAACCCTGAGTCTTATAGGCCCATAATGATTACTCTTGTGATGGGGAAAATAATGGAGAAAATGATCTATTACCGACTCCTCTGGTTTGTTGCAAAAAATTATATGATCCCTCACACTCAAACTGGTTTCAGGAAACACCATTCTTTAACAGATGCTTTCATATTGTTAACAAATGCAATAAATGAATCATTCTCAAAAAATAATGTCCTACTTGCAGCTTTCCTAGATTTTGAAGGGGCATATGACAATATGAACCACCAAATCCTTTTAAATAAACTTACAAACCTTGGACTACCCCCCAAGCTAGTATCTTTTATAAAATCTTTCATAGAATTGCGAAGTTTCATTGTTTGTGTAGGTTCAGCCTCTTCACCCCAAAAGACAATAACCAAAGGCCTTCCTCAGGGAGCAGTCCTCAGCTGCCTCCTCTTTGCCCTATATCTCTGGGACATGAACCTCCCCCACACGAATCTACAATATGCTGATGATCTGGTACTATGGTCATCTGGCAACACCTTTGAGATTGCACAGTCAAAGCTGCAAAAGTCACTTTTCCAATTTGAAAAATTCTCTCAACATCCAGATTTACCCATTGCACCTACCAAGTCAAAAATAATCCAATTTTACCGAAAGCGAAATCATGTTAATGCAAGACTAACTCTAAATGGAACAGCTATTCCAGAAGATAATCATATTAATTACCTAGGTCTCATGTTTGACCAAAAACTTAACTTCCACCTCCACTTTTCAAACACAATAAAAAAATGTTATAGAAAAACAAGTATACTAAAAAGACTTCTTTCCACACCCTGGGGCTGTAAGGAGAAAACCTTACTCCAGTTTTATAAATCACATATAAGACCCCATATTGACTACGGGCTCATCGTCTATGGTGCATGTGCAAAGACCCAGATGCAAAAAATTGAAACAATACAAAACGATATAATACGTCTCATATTTGGTCTTAGGAAACCCACAAGCACCAAGTTTCTGCTTATGGAGAGTGGATTAACAACAATAAGGGAGAGACGCAGCTTTCTCTTGATAAAACATCTTACAAAAATTGAATCAAATAGCTCACACACACTACATAATTGGTTAAGAAATCCAGCCATGTATAGAGGCATTGCAGATGAGTATGCCAATATTCAGAAGAAGTTCCCTGTACCCGCAAAGTCTATCGCACCTACTTTCCCCCAATCCCCTCCATAGAATTGGTCAATCTCCATAATAAATACTGATTTCTCAAAGTGGACTAAAGATTTAGCCCCCATTGCTATTGTCCAGAAAAAATTTGCTGAACTTAATACAATTACTTACAAAAACCATTTCCAAATCTTTGTTGATGGGTCCAAAATGAATGAGAAGGTAGCAAGTGGTGCTTTCCTTCCTCACCTGAAAATTGCAATGGGTGAGATTGTATAATAATGTGTCTATAATGTCTGCAGAGTTAAATGCCATAATCATGACATTAGAACACCTTATGGAAAATAAACCTTTGATTGCTAATTCAAATAATATTATAGTTTATTCTGACTCTTTATCAAGCCTTGAGTTGCTGTCTTCAGCTCCTCAGTATAAGTTGGATATTGACACTTATCATTGCCTTAGTATTATAGATAATATTGCTTCAAGTGGCATAAGAACTTATCTTCAGTATATTCCTAGCCACTCTGGTATAAGTGGTAATCATCAGGTTGATGAAATAGCAAAAAATGCTAAAAATATTGACCAACCAAGTGGGAGACCAATCCCCATTAGAGATATTTACCGATGGAGACTATCAGATATTATGTTTAATAAGAATAATCCTATTCTTTCCCCCTTTCCCAATAAGTATTTTTCTAAAATTTATCATAGAATTCGTTCTGGAAAAAATGGACTAAATTTTCTTGCATTCTCTTATCAGTTTCCTAATTCAAGTGGTTAAGTTCCCCTGTCCCCTCTTTGCAGGTATTGCTACACTAATAATGAAACAATTGACCACTGCCTATTCGAATGTAATATGCTGACGTCTGCACAGCATACCTTGCTTTGTAAACTGTCAAAGTGCTTCAAACACCACAAAATCTCACTGTCAGCCAAGAGCCTAGCCAACTATACCTGCACACAGAGCATAGAAATTGACATCTATCATCTTATATTTGAACTCCATGAGTCGAAAGATCTACTGAAAGATATCTGAGAATATCTAATAAATAAGAGACAACCAAGCCAGTAGCTGTGTAGCCCACAGAGTGAAGCAAAAGGAAAAGGGCTAAATAGTATCTACTGAAAAGCCCGCCTGCTGTGAAATAGAAGAAGAAGAAGAAGAAGAAGAAATACACTTCTTTCTTACCAAAGAATAATACAAAAGGCGGCTATGCAAAATGAAAAAAAAAAACTGAGATTCAAGTCAAATAAAGGTATTAGGTTCCACTTCATGTTTTTCTACAGAGGAGGAGGGAGATAAAACCAAGAGTCTTCCTCAGGGAGGAGAAAATGGGCAAACCTTATTTTACTTCACTCTCAGAAAATTCTTTCATTTCGGCAAGTCTTTCATGATATTAATTTTAAAAAAATTTGTCCACAAAATAAGTTTTTCAAAGAAAAGTAAAGAACTCCATTAAACAAAAAATGAGCAAAAATAAAATCAAATAATCTACGAAGCGTGAAACTACCGCAAATCAGCAATGATTAATAAATGAAACCCAAAACGAACTGAAATTACAATGAATAACCTAGTCAAGCTCAAAACGAGCAGATATTAACATAAGTTGGGCTCAAAACCCCTATGACTTCCCAAGGCCAGAACAAAATTTGCACTATACTGAAAAAATATAAATGTTTTTACTTTTATAACTTTAATAAATCAAATAATATTAGACCAAATTTCCAGAACTCTCTACTACGTTGAACACAATGGCTATCTGAAAATTTTCATTGGATGTGTTTAGGGGAATAATACGCATGAGAGAGTGGTTAGTTACCCTCCAATCACTTTCGACTATTAAAAAGGGCACTAGCTCTCTCAATTCCCAATTGAATGAGCCCCTTTTGAAGTTTTTACGACAACCCTAACTATAAAAAACCTTATATGCCCCCAGGGCATAACTTACAACCTTTGCCCTGGGGGCTCTGGGGGGTTTGTCATCCTTAAATACATAATGTCCAGAACTTTCAACTACGTTGAACAAAATGACTATCTCTAAACTTTGATTGAATGTGTTTGGGGAAATGGTGGGCGTGGTAGGGGGGTCAATTACTCTCCACTCACTTTTGACTATTAAAAAGGGCAATTTCAATTTCCAAACAAATGAGCCCTTTTTGAAATTTCCACAACAACTTTCTATATAAACCTTATATGCCCCCAGGGCATAACTTACAACCCTTGCACTGAGGGCTCTGAGGGGGTTATCATACTAAAAGACCTAATTTCCAGAACTTTCGACTACGTTGAACAAAATGATATCTCAAAATTTTGACTGCGTAAAACAAAATGGCTATCTAAAAATTTTGATTGGATGTGTTTGGGGAAAAGGTGGGCGTGAGAGGGGGGTTAGTTGCCCTCAAATCACTTTCGACTATTAAAAAGGGCACTAGCCCTTTGAATTTCCAATCGAATGAGCCCTTTTTCAGGTTTCTACGACAAAGATTTCAATAAGAACCTTATATGCCCCCAGGACACAACTTATAACCCTTGCCCTGAAGACTGTGGGGGGAGTGTCCTGCTCAAAGATATAATTTCCTGAAGTTTAAACTGCGTGGAACAAAATGGCTATCTCAAAATTTTGATTGGATATGTTTGGGGAAATGGTGGGCGTGGAAGGGGTGTTAGTTGCCTTCCAATCACTTTCGACTATTAAAAAGGGCACTAGCCATTTCAATTTCCAATCGAATGAGCCCTTTTTGAAGTTCCTACGACAACGCGTTCTATAAAAACTTTATATGCCCCCAGGGCATAACTTACAACCCTTGCCCTGAGGGCTGTGGGGGATTTCCCTCCTCAAAAAAATAATTTCTATCTGTAAATCAACTACGCTGAACAAAATGGCAAACTAAATTTTGATTGGATGTGTTTGGGGAAAAGGTGGGCGGGAGAGGGGGGTTAGTTGCCCTCAAATCACTTTCGACTATTAAAAAGGGCACTAGACCTTTGAATTTCCAATCGAATGAGCCCTTTTTGAAGTTTCTACGACAAAGAATTCAATAAAAACTTATATGCCCCAGGGCATAACTTATAACCCTTGCCCTGAAGACTGTGGGGGAAATGTCCTGCTCAAATTTATAATTTCCTGAACTTTGAACTGACTTTGAAGGCTGTGGGGGAGTTTTCTCCTCAAAAACATAATTTCTATCTGAAAATCAACGACGCTGTACAAAATGGCTATCTAAAAATTTTGATTGGATGTGTTTGGGAGAATGATGGGTGTGGGGGGGGGCTAGTGGCCTTCCAATTACTTTCGACTATTAAAAAGGGCACTAGCCACTCCAATTTCCAATCGAATGAGCCCTTTTCGAAGTTTCTACGACAACTCCTTCGATACGAAGTGCCCGGGTATGGAAACAAAAAAAAATAAAATAAATAATACATTGTGCCAACATCGTTCTTATATACCCTCAGGGCATAACTTAAAACCCCTGCCCAGAAGGTTGTTGGGGAGTGTCCTTTTCAAAAACATATTTTCTATCTGGAAATCACCTACGCTGAACAAAATGGCTATCTCAAAATATTGATTGGATGCGTTTTGGGGGAATGATGGGCGTGGGGGGGGCTAGTTGCCCTCCAATCACTTTCGACTATTAAAAAGAACACTAGCCCTTTGAATTTCCAATCGAATGAGCCTTTTTTGAAGTTTCTACGACAACGCCTTCTATAAAAACCTTATATGCCTCCAGGACATAACTTACAACCCTTACCCTGAAGGCTGTGGGGGAGTGTCCTCCTAAAAACATAATTTATATCTGGAAATCAACTACGCTGAACAAAATGGCTATCTGAAAATTCTGATTGGATATGTTTCAGGAAATGGTGGGCGTGGAAGGGGTGTTAGTTGCCTTCCAATCACTTTCAACTATTAAAAAGGGCACAAGCCACTCCAATTTCGAATTGAATTAGCCCTTTTTGAAGTTTCTACGACAAGTTCTTCGATACGATGTGCCCTGCTCTAAAGGAAAACGATACGAAGTGACCGGGTATGGAAAAAAAACATAATAACAAAAAAATAAATAAATAATACATTGTGCCAACATCGTTCTTTACTTAGGCAGCGCTATTGCGCTGCCTATGATATCTTTACGTCATTTTTTGGGAGAGGGTAAAGGTCGTTTTGAACAAATTCTGTAACCACAATTTAATTTTCTGGTCTTCCACGGCTTGTTTGACCTTCCAACATTTCCCTGTCAAAGTATACACCCCTTGTGAACAATTGCATTAAAAACAGAATAATGATAACATAATGAACATCCCCCTGCTTTTTCATTCAAGTCTTTACACAGAGTGGAGGCCTTTAAGCACATACCCCTCTGCAAAATCTGGAAATTCTTACCACTTCCTCAGTAATTTCTTACATTTTTATAATTTTAGTTCGCATTAGTTTTTTTCCGAATATGTCCTCCCAAAATTCAGGCCCATTCCAAGAATAAGTCCTGCGGACGTCCCCGTATTAGGTGGTTGCTTCAGTGAAGCAAAAGCAAAACAAGTGAATTTCTGTGTTCATGCACGAAGGCACTTATTTTCTTGTATTCGTTTTCCAATATATTGATGACATTTGATTAGTGCAAATTCAGTATAGACATAATAAGATGATTCAATTTTTCAAGAAATCTAGTCAAGTAATTATGGTTGTAGTAATAGCTGTAATTTAGTAAAGTGCAAACCACAGTCCATAATAACCTAAAGTTTCCTTCTTTCGCTTTTGGTTTCTCTTGTTTTTAACTTGGTAGCTGTTTCTTTTCTTCTTTTGGTATTCTTAACACATTTGAAGTATAAAACAGGTTTTGAAAAAAGAAAGACTGTGGAGTGATACAAATTTTTGATTTAAAGGTTATCTGAAATGATAAATTTTAAGACCGAATTGGTCAACCATGAAGAAAATAAAAAACGTTATACTTAAAACACGAAACTATTTTACATAAAAGTATTAATTATAGTATTTCGACTTTTCCTTTTTGGCAAACCGTAAAGGTCATGATGGAATTAACCCCTACTGCAAACAGGGAGAGGGGAATACTTTCTTTTAGATCAGCTAAATGCCCGTTTTCGTATTTTATCCCCCCTCCTCTACGAAAAATCTTTTGGTTCTCCTCAAAGTACCAGACCTGTTAGCAACTATACGTAGGTACGATGTAGATCTAATGAACAACGGAAATCAATACTAAAGACCAGTAGAGGATTCTTTTCAACTGTAATTAGGGCTGGAAAACTACCAACCAAAAAGGAACTTCGTAAGTACAAAACTTATTTGGCTTTGGAGGGCCCGAGGAAAGCAGGGAAACTGCAGACGTCACCCCCCCAACCTCTTTTTCAGATTAAAAGTATAAATATGAATGGACACTATGTATACCTACATACAAAACTTTTTTTGTGGCCGTTGAACTCAACCTCAATACAATTCAGGGATTTTTTTTTTTTTTTTTTTTTTTTTTTTTTTTTTTTTTTTTTTTTTTTTTTTTTTTTTTTTTTTTTTTTTTTTTTTTAACTAAATATGATATTGAGACCAAGCAGTGACGCAGCCATGGTAAGGATTTGCTGAGCTTGGACCCCCCCTCCTCCCCCTATATGAAAATGTCATTGAAGTCGCACACGTGTTGGCTTTGCAAGTCCTAAAAAACTTTTTACCATGTTCCCCCCTCCCTCAATCTTGAAATGGTTTGGACCCCTTCCGAAACTTAGGCTTGACTAAGATCCTGCCACCAAGATCGATTGCTTGGCCTAAAAGTTGACTTCTTGAAACATCAGATCAAGTCACCAGGACACATCTTTTCCAAAGGAGGTGAGGGGTAATCAAAGTTCTGGTATGTCTGCATCATTAGTTCAATTTTTTAAAACATTAGATCGAGACGTTATAAACGAAACAACAAAACAAAATCCTGTGTACGAGTACGACTCAATATTTCTCCCCAAGGTACAAGCTTTGAAAATTACCTTTGAAAACTATAGAACATAACTACAAAAAAAGACAAGGGTTTTTTGCTGAAAAGGTCTATTTTCTAATTCTGCCCCACTGTTTTATAAAACCCGAAGGCCGGCCAGAGGTCTCTTCAAATGGCAGTATGTGTTCGACCCAATTTATCATGTCCACCTATTAACCGATTTAAGAGCATGGACTTGAGACAACTGAGAAAGTAAAATAGTGTTTCCAGACCATTAAACCACCAAAACAAAATATGCATCTAACTGGAACCTATGAACACATTTATAGCTTACATATTTGTGGCTAAATAAGTGGCATTTATCATATATGTCAAAACATTTATAATATTTTCACTGTCTTTGCCTTATTTTTCTCCAATTGGCTCGGCAATAAAAACTAAAATCCAAAAAATATTGGAAACTACAAGAGAGCACATCTTGGCCCAGAAACATGGATTTAATAGAAATTAACAGCTACTAGCATCACTGATAGAGCAATATTACCATGTAAAAACAATAAAATTTCAAAACAAGCTGAATTTCCATTGATTAAAATTTAAATTTCAATAAAAGATTGAAGTTTATTTGGATCCAACTTACATTTCCTTAAAAAAGACATGTTCTTTTGTTTTTACACTAATAAAGTAATTAGGACTAGGTTTGTGTAAAAAAAAACTCACAAGCTTGCCCGTTGCGCTTTGCTGCTATCTCAAAGTAATGCAAGACCCCCCCCCCCCCCGAAAATTTACCTTGCGAAAACCTCCCTATCCTCGTAAAATTCCCCCGTGTATGCATGACGATCGTATTTTCGCATATAGAAGTATTTGAAAAATTCCACCTATGTACTATTCTCCACCCTGCAGAAAACTCTCCCTCTTCGGTACATTCTCCCCCCCCCTCTCTCAGCGGAAAATTAGCTCATCCGGGGAAAATTCTACCCTGGGAAATTTAGGTTAAAATTACTTAGTTACCCATCGGGCGTTGTTGGATAAATGAAGCCTGGAAAATATGGATCCTATAAACGAAAGCAGCTGTCAAATATGTGTGTTCAGGGGCGTCTAATTTCAGTCACCACGAAAAGTATTAAAAGGATCTTGGGGGGGGGAGATTTTATACCCTAAACCTTTGCAAAAGTGTACTCAATAAGTTCCTAAAGTTTCTTTGCGATCGGATGAGTAGTGTAGTAAATCCTACAGAATGCACACACACATGCATTTGATTTTATCTATATAGACAATTTAGGTTTAAAATTCCTATTGTTCTGTTTTTGGTGTTTCTTTTCCTTTGACCAAAAATGAAGCAAACGTAAAACAAAATACAACTATTGTTTCTATAATTAACTTTATGTTGCTCCTGGGTCACACTTTTTTTTCTTTTTTTTTTGACACAAACTTACTTGAGTGTCCTGTCAATTAAGCTTCCCACAATATTTGGGTAAATTTGGCTATCCAATAGTTGGGTAAGGTTGGCTATAAATAAGAATACAACAATAAAGGCGCAGAAAAACATTTTTTTTTTCTTTCAAAGCCTAATGCTCAAAATGACTTATTTTTTAGGACAGCCTAAAGGATAACAATTTTACAATATTATTGAGGCAATTCTAGAGCATAAAATTTTTATGTTTCCTGAAGCCCCTATAAGGGCCATTGGCTTCCTTGGGCACTGAAATTCATACTTTTGGAACCATTAATATAAACAGAATAGATTAGTCACAACATGATTTTGTAAACGAACATAGAGAAAGTCATCCTTGGAGAAAGTATGGCTTTTTCAAAAGAATAGTCCCTTCCAATTCCTGGAAGCCATACAGAATAAAACAAGAGACATGACGAACAAAAGGACTAATTAACCTCTTCTACATAACATCTTTAAATATACTCTAGAGTTAACCATGTATGAAATAAAAAAGAAGCTAATTATAGCAACTGGGTTCAAGAATGTCAATGGTATTCTAGATAAAGATGCTTCCAATTCATGCATTGAGTCTATTGTTTGCACCTCTCTCCCCTTGTTTTTTTTTTAGCCTCTGCTCTCTGAAGGTGAAAAATTATCTTGGGCTACGAGGGAAAAGATTTTAAACATTAATCTAAACGAATGAAATAACTAATAAAACTTTGGCAGGATTGTTTCAAGAGGCAGGCTAGGGTTACTGACAATATACTGAGTGCAGATATCAGAGGCAGCACTTGAATGCTGCCAAAGCAAAGAGCCATACCCCTTAAATGTATTATTTTATTCTCCTGAACCCCAGAAGGGGCTCACTCGATTGTAAATTTTGTTAGAAATTGTCGAAAAGCCAAATAAATATGCCTCCAAAGCATATTTATTGCCTCCTAACCTAGACATGATTTATTGGAACCTAACCTGAGCAACAACAACCCTGAGTCAACAGGGATTAATGATACAAATTGTCAATTGTTTGATGTGATTATTTATTTTGTTTTCTGTTCGTTTTGGGCTTAATTTATTGTTTGATAGTTATTTCAGCCTGTTTTAAGTTTTAATTATTAGATGTCTTTATTTCTGCTCGTCTTACGTTTTAATATGGCTCTTGCATTTCATTGACAAACTTCTTTTTTTGGAAAGCATTTTTTAAACTAATAAAAATGGAAGGGTAACTAATAAATTGTGTATTTCATAAGAATGATCAGTTATATTGACAAATTTTTTGTTATAGACTTTTTCTAGATGATTCTGAGGACTCTTAGATACCTTTTTGTACATAGGTACACTAAGCAAAAAGGTTGTGCCATGTATCAGAGAATTTTTTTTAAGAGGAATGCTGAAAAACTGCATTTAAAGGTCACAATTTCCTAATTTTTCTTTTAAAAAGGTGGCTCTACAGACAGTACCTGCACACAGGGGGAGGATAGATGAGAATTACCCACATCTCCCCTGATATTCATCCAAAGGATCTTCTCCCCTTAACAAAACTGTGGCTAAAAAATTTCAGATGCTAGAATTTTCCAATTTTTCAAGGAGTCAAGATTAGTCTTTTTGACCAGTCTCCTATTATCCTTTTCTGCATGCAGTATGCCATTATTAGCTAACAGCTCAACCAATTTGTACCTGTATTTGCAGAGGTTATTAAACGAGGATAAGAGATTGTACAAGATTACAAGATCCCCCTCCTTGAAAAAAAGTTCCTACATAAAAAACTTATTTCCTCCTTTAAATAATATATTTTCTTGCAAGTAAGACCTTAAAAGGTGAAGTGGGTTAGAAAATAAATTTCATCGAAATAAAAAATATTTACTAATTACAAAAATCTCAAATTTCTAATGGAAGTTATGCAAACAATATATTTGGGCACATTTTTTTTGTATAGTCCAGCAAAAAGGTGAGTAATGGAAAACCTACCTTAATTTTATCATAAGTAGACAGAGATATACTGTGTGTAAAAGGGTTTGTTTGAGGTTGGGACTGATCTACAATTACGTCTTCATTTCTTTGTATAGTTCGTCTCACAACTGGACCTTCCATATCTTAAGTAGCAACTCGTGTGTAAAAACCTGAAAAATATGACATAACAACAATAACAAAAGCCAAGTTTTTACAAAAATTGGAATTTTGCCTAGAGAATAATCATAGGCAGCGCGCTAGCGCTGCCTAAGTAAAGAACGATGTGGGCACAATGTGTGTGTGCGTTTTTTTTTTTCCTCCATACCCGGGAACTTCGTATCGAAGGAGTTGTAGTAGAAACTTCAAAAAGGGCTCATTCGATTGGAGATTGGAGTGGCTAGTGCCCTTTTTAATAGTCGAAAGTGATTGGAGGGCAACAAGCCCCCACCCCCCACGCCCATCATTTCCCCAAACACATCCAATCAACATTTTGAGATAGAAATTTTGTTCAGCGTAGTTGATTTCCAGATAAAAATATATTTTTGAGGAGGACACTCCCCCACAACCCTCGAGGCAAGGGTTTTAAGTTATGCCCTGAGGGCATATAAGAACGACGTTGGCACAATGTGCAATTTATTATTTTTTCCTTTAGAGCAGGGCACTTCAATTGGAAGGGGTCGTCGTAGAAACTTCAAAAGGGGCTAGTTCGATTCGAAATTGAGACTTATAGGGCCCTTTTTAATAGTCAAAAGTGATTGGAAGGCAACTAGGCCCCCCCCCCTACGCCCATCATTCCCCCAAACGCGTTCAATCAAAACTTTGAGATAGCCATTTTGTTCAGCATAGTTGATTTCCTGATAGAAAATATATTTTTGAGGACACTCCCCCAAAACCCTCAGGGCAAGAGTTTTAAGTTATGCCCTGGAGCATATAAGGTTTTAAAGAAGGCGCTATCGTAGAAACTTCAAAAAAGCTTCTTCGCTTGGAAATTCAAAGGGCTAGTGCCCTTTTTAATAATCGTAAGTGATTGGAGGGCAACTAGCCCCCCCCAAGCCCATCATTTCCCCAAACACATCCAATCAACATTTTGAGATAGCCATTTTGTTCAGCGTAGTTGATTTCCAGATAGAAAATATGTTTTTGAGGAGGACACTCCCCCACAACCCTCAAGGCAAGGGTTTCAAGTTATGCCTTGAGGGCATATAAGAACAACGTTGGCACAATGAATAATTTATTATTTTTTCCTTTAGAGCAGGGCACTTCATATGGAAGGGGTCGTCGTAGAAACTTCAAAAGGGGCTAATTCGATTCGAAATTGAGACTTATAGGGCCCTTTTTAACAGTCAAAATTGATTGGAAGGCAACTAGCCCCCCCCCCCACGCCCATTATTCCTCCAAACAAATCCAATCAAAACTTTGAGATAGCCATTTTGTTCAGCGTAGTTGATTTCCTGATAGAAAATATATTTTTGAGGAGGACACTCCCCCACAACCCTCAGGGCAAGAATTTTAAGTTATGCCCTGGGAGCATATAAGGTTTTAAAGAAGGCGTTATCGTAGAAACTTCAATAAAGCTTCTTCGATTGGAAATTCAAAGGGCTAGTGCCCTTTTTAATAATAGAAAGTGATTGGATGGTAACTAGCCCCCCCCACGCCAATCATTTCCCCAAACACATCCAATCAAAATTTTGAGGTAGCCATTTTGTTCAGCGTAGTTTATTTCCAGATAGAAAATATATTTTTGAGGAGGACACTCCCCCACAACCCTCAGGGCAAGGGTTTTAAGTTATGCCCTGGGGACACATAATGTTTTAAAGAAGTCGTTGTCGTAGAAACTTCAAAAAAAGCTCATTCGATTGGAAATTCAAACGGCTAGTGCCCTTTTTAATAGTCGAAAGCGATTGGAGGGCAACTAGCCCCCCCCCCACGCCCATCATTTCCCCAAACACATCCAATAAAAATTTTGAGATAGCCATTTTGTTCAGCGTAGTTGATTTCAAGATAGAAAATATATTTTTGAGGAGGACACTCCCCCACAACCCTCAGGGCAAGGATTATAATTTATGCCCTGGTGGCATATAAGGTTTTTATTGAAATCTTTGTCGTAGAAACTTGAAAAGGGCTCATTCGATTTGAAATTCAAAGAGCTAGTACCCTTTTTAATGGTCAAAAGTGATTTGAGGGCAACTAACCCCCCTCTCACACCCAACTTTTCCCCAAACACATCCAGTCAAAAGCCATTTTATTCAACGTAGTTGAAAGTTTTGGAAATTAGGTCTTTAAGGATGACAACCCCTCCCCCCACTGCCCTCAGGGCAAGGGTTGTAAGTTATGCCCTGGGGGCATATAAAGTTTTTATTGAAAGCGTTGTCGTAGAAACTTCAAAAGGGCTCATTCAATTGGAAATTGAAAGGGCTAGTGCCCTTTTTAATAGTTGAAAGTGATTGGATAGCGACTAACACCCCTCTCACGCCCACCATTTTCCCAAACACATCGAATTAAAATTTGAGATATCCATTTTGTTCTAGAAATTAGGTCTTTTAGGATGATAACCCCCTCAGAGCCCTCAATGCAAGGGTTGTAAGTATGTCCTGGGGCATATAAAGTTTTTATTGAAAGCGTTGTCGTAGAAACTTCAAAAGGGCTCTTCAATTGGAAATTGAAAGGGCTAGTGCCCTTTTTAATAGTTGAAAGCGATTGGATAGGCGACTAACACCCCTCTCACGCCCACCATTTCCCAAACACATCGAATTAAAATTTTAAGATATCCATTTTGTTCAACGTAGTTGATTTCCAGATAGAAAATATATTTTTTAGGAGGACACTCCCCCACAACCCTCAAGGCAAGGTTTATAAGTTATGCCCTGGGGGCATATAAGGTTTTTATTGAAATCTTTGTCGTAGAAACTTGAAAAAGGGCTCATTCGATTTGAAATTCAAAGGG
Source organism: Artemia sinica (assembly GCA_027921565.1). NCBI lineage: Eukaryota > Metazoa > Arthropoda > Branchiopoda > Anostraca > Artemiidae > Artemia > Artemia sinica. Next base: position 23,642,073 of record CM051270.1, on the reverse strand, counting down.
CTAGTACCCTTTTTAATGGTCAAAAGTGATTTGAGGGCAACTAACCCCCCCCCCCCTCTCACACCCAACTTTTCCCCAAACACATCCAGTCAAAAGCCATTTTATTCAACGTAGTTGAAAGTTTTGGAAATTAGGTCTTTAAGGATGACAACCCCTCCCCCCACAGCCCTCAGGGCAAGGGTTGTAAGTTATGCCCTGGGGGCATATAAAGTCTTTATTGAAAGCGTTGTCGTAGAAACTTCAAAAGGGCTCATTCAATTGGAAATTGAAAGGGCTAGTGCCTTTTTTAATAGTTGAAAGTGATTGGATAGCGACTAACGCCCCTCTCACGCCCACCATTTTCCCAAAACACATCGAATTAAAATTTGAGATATCCATTTTGTTCTAGAAATTAGGTCTTTTAGGATGATAACCCCCTCAGAGCCCTCAATGCAAGGGTTGTAAGTATGTCCTGGGGCATATAAAGTTTTTATTGAAAGCGTTGTCGTAGAAACTTCAAAAGGGCTCCTTCAATTGGAAATTGAAAGGGCTAGTGCCCTTTTTAATAGTTGAAAGCGATTGGATAGCGACTAACACCCCTCTCACGCCCACCATTTTCCCAAACACATCGAATTAAAATTTTAAGATATCCATTTTGTTCAACGTAGTTGATTTCCAGATAGAAAATATATTTTTTAGGAGGACACTCCCCCACAACCCTCACGGCAAGGATTATAAGTTATGCCCTGGGGGCATATAAGGTTTTTATAGAAGGCGTTGTCGTAGAAACTTCAAAAAGGGCTCATTCGATTTGAAATTCAAAGGGCTAGTGCCCTTTTTAATAGTCGAAAGTGATTGGAGGGCAACTAACCCCCCCCCCCCTCTCACACCCAACTTTTCCCCAAACACATCCAGTCAAAAGCCATTTTATTCAACGTAGTTGAAAGTTTTGGAAATTAGGTCTTTAAGGATGACAACCCCTCCCCCACAGCCCTCAGGGCAAGGGTTGTAAGTTATGCCCTGGGGGCATATAAAGTCTTTATTGAAAGCGTTGTCGTAGAAACTTCAAAAGGGCTCATTCAATTGGAAATTGAAAGGGCTAGTGCCTTTTTTAATAGTTGAAAGTGATTGGATAGCGACTAACGCCCCTCTCACGCCCACCATTTTCCCAAACACATAGAATTGAAAATTTAAGATATCCATTTTGTTCTAGAAATTAGGTCTTTTAGGATGATAACCCCCTCAGAGCCCTCAATGCAAGGGTTGTAAGTATGTCCTGGGGCATATAAAGTTTTTATTGAAAGCGTTGTCGTAGAAACTTCAAAAGGGCTCATTCAATTGGAAATTGAAAGGGCTAGTGCCTTTTTTAATAGTTGAAAGCGATTGGATAGCGACTAACACCCCTCGCACGCCCACCATTTTCCCAAACACATCGAATTAAAATTTTAAGATATCCATTTTGTTCAACGTAGTTGATTTCCAGATAGAAAATATATTTTTTAGGAGGACACTCCCCCACAACCCTCACGGCAAGGATTATAAGTTATGCCCTGGGGGCATATAAGGTTTTTATTGAAATCTTTGTCGTAGAAACTTGAAAAAGGGCTCATTCGATTTGAAATTCAAAGGGCTAGTACCCTTTTTAATGGTCAAAAGTGATTTGAGGGCAACTACCCCCCCCCCCTCTCACGCCCACCTTTTCCCTAACACATCCAATCAAAAGCCATTTTATTCAACGTAGTTGAAAGTTTTGGAAATTAGGTCTTTAAGGATGACAACCCCTCCCCCCACAGCCCTCAGGGCAAGGGTTGTAAGTTATGCCCTGGGGGCATATAAAGTCTTTATTGAAAGCGTTGCCGTAGAAACTTCAAAAGGGCTCATTCAATTGGAAATTGAAAGGGCTAGTGCCCTTTTTAATAGTTGAAAGTGATTGGATAGCGACTAACACCCCTCTCACGCCCACCATTTTCCCAAACACATCGAATTAAAATTTTGAGATATCTATTTTGTTCAACGTAGTTGATTTCCAGATAGAAAATATATTTTTGAGGAGGACATTCCCCCACAACCCTCACGGCAAGGATTATAAGTTATGCCCTGGGGGCATATAAAGTTTTTATTGAAATCTTTGTCGTAGAAACTTGAAAAAGGGCTCATTCGATTTGAAATTCAAAGGGCTAGTACCCTTTTTAATGGTCAAAAGTGATTTGAGGGCAACTAACCCCCCTCTCACACCCAACTTTTCCCCAAACACATCCAATCAAAAGCCATTTTATTCAACGTAGTTGAAAGTTTTGGAAATTAGGTCTTTAAGGATGACAACCCCTTCCCCACAGCCCTCAGGGCAAGGGTTGTAAGTTATGCCCTGGGGGCATATAAAGTCTTTATTGAAAGCGTTGTCGTAGAAACTTCAAAAGGGCTCATTCAATTGGAAATTGAAAGGGCTAGTGCCTTTTTTAATAGTTGAAAGTGATTGGATAGCGACTAACGCCCCTCTCACGCCCACCATTTTCCCAAACACATCGAATTAAAATTTTGAGATATCAATTTTGTTCAACGTAGTTGAAAGTTCTAGAAATTAGGTCTTTTAGGATGATAACCCCCTCAGAGCCCTCAATGCAAGGGTTGTAAGTTATGCCCTGGGGGCATATAAAGTCTTTATTGAAAGCGTTGTCGTAGAAACTTCAAAAGGGCTCATTCAATTGGAAATTGAAAGGGCTAGTGCCCTTTTTAATAGTCGAAAGTGATTGGAGGGCAACTAGCCCCCCCCCCAATGCCCATCATTCCCCCAAACACATCCAATAAAAATTTTGAGATAGCCATTTTGTTCAGCGTAGTTGATTTCCAGATAGAAAATATATTTTGGAGGAGGACAATCCCCTACAACCCTCAGGGCAAGGATTATAAGTTATGCCCTGGGGGCATATAAGGTTTTTATTGAAATATTTGTCGTAGAAACTTGAAAAAGGGCTCATTCGATTTCAAATTCAAAGGGCTAGTACCCTTTTTAATAGTCAAAAGTGATTTGAGGGCAACTAACCCCCCTCTCACGCCCACCTTTTCCCCAAATACATCCAATCAAAAGCCATTTTATTCAACGTAGTTGAAAGTTTTGGAAATTAGGTCTTTAAGGATGACAGCCCCTCCCCCCACAGCCCTCGGGGCAAGGATTGTAAGTCATGCCCTGGGGGCATATAAAGTTTTTATTGAAAGCGTTGTCGTAGAAACTTCAAAAGGGCTCATTCAATTGGAAAAATTCAAAGGGCTAGTGCCTTTTTTAATAGTTGAAAGTGATTGGACAGCGACTAACATCCCTCTCACGCCCACCATTATCCCCAGCACATCGAATTAAAGTTTTGAGATATCCATTTTGTTCAACGTAGTTGAAAGTTCTGGAAATTAGGTCTTTTAGGATGATAACCCCCTCAGAGGCCTCAATACAGGGGTTGTAAGTTATGCCCTGGGGCATATAAAGTTTTTATTGAAAGCGTTGTCATAGAAACTTCAAAAGGGCTCATTCGAATGGAAATTGAAAGGGCTAGTGCCTTTTTTAATAGTTGAAAGTGATTGGATAGCGAGTAATGCCCCTCTCACGCCCACCATTTTCCAAAACACATAACATCAAAATTTTGAGATATCCATTTTGTTCAACGTAGTTGAATGTTCTGGAAATTAGGTCTTTTAGGATGATAACCCCCTCAGAGCCCTCAGTGCAAGGGTTGTAAGTTATGCCCTGGGGGCATATAAGGTTTATATAGAAAGGTGTTGTATAAATCATAGGCAGCACAATCGCGCTGCCTAAGTAAAGAACAGGGACACTCGAGAACGAGACAAGAAACGGGGAATAAGTAAAGTAGAGGACACTCCCCCACAACCCTCAGGGCAAGGGTTTTAAGTTATGCCCTGGGGGTATATAAGAACGATGTTGGCACAAAGTATTATTTATTAATTTTTTCCTTTAGAGCAGGACACTTCGTATCGAAGAAGTTGTCGTAGAAACTTCGAAAAGCGCTTATTCAATTGGAAATTGGATTGGCTTGTGCTCTTTTTAATAGTCAAAAGCGCTTGGAAGGCGACTAACACCCCTTCCACGACCACCATTTCCCAAAACACATCTAATCAAAATTTTGAGATAGCCATTTTGTTCAGCACAATTGATTTCCAGATAGAAATTATGTTTTTGAGGACAGTCCCCCACAGCCCTTGGGACAAAGGTTGTAAGTTACGCCCTGGGGGTATATAAGGTTTTTTATAGAAGGCGTTATCGTAGAAACTTTAAAAAAGGCTCATTCGATTGGAAATTCAAAGGGCTAGTGCCCTTTTTAATAGTCGAAAGTGATTAGAGGGCAACTATCCCGCCTCTCATGCCCACCTTTTCCCCTAACACATCTAATCAAAACTTTGAGATAGCCATTTTATTCATCGTAGTTTTAAGTTCTGAAAATTAGGTCTTTGAGGATGACAACCCCCCCCCCAACAGCCCTCAGAGCAAGGGTTGTAAATTATGCCCAGGAAGCATATAAGGTTTTTATATAACGCGTTGTCGTAGAAACTTCAAAAAGGGCTCATTCGATTGGAAATTGAAAAAGCTAATGCCCTTTTTAATAGTCGAAAGTGATTGGAAAGACACCCCTTTCACGCCCACCATTTCCCCAAACACATCCAATAAAGATTTTGAGATAGCCATTTTGTTCCACGCAGTTCAAAGTTCAGGAAATTACACCTTTGAGCAGGACACTCTCCCCACAGTCTTCAGGGCAAGGGTTATAAGTTATGCCCTGGGGGCATATAAGATTTCTTATTGAAATCTTTGTCGTAGAAACTTGAAAAAGAGCTCATTCGATTTGAAATTCCAAGGGCTAGTGCCCTTTTAATAGTCAAAAGTGATTTGAAGGCAACTAACCCCCCTCTCACGCCCATCTTTTCTCTAAACACATCCAATCAATATTTTAGATAGCTATTATATTCAACGTAGTTGAAAGTTTTGGAAATTAGGTCTTTAAGGATGACAACCCCTCCCCCCCCCCACATCCCTCAGGGAAAGGGTTGTAAGTTATGCCCTGGGGGCATATAAAGTCTTTATTGAAAGCGTTGTCGTAGAAACTTCAAAAGGGCTCATTCAATTGGAAATTGAAAGGGCTAGTGCCCTTTTTAATAGTTGAATGTGATTGGAAAGCGACTAACACCCCTATCACGCCCACCATTTTCCCAAACACATCGAATTAAAATTTTGAGATATCTATTTTGTTCAACGTAGTTGATTTCCAGATAGAAAATATATTTTTGAGGAGGACACTCCCCCACAACCCTCACGGCAAGGATTATAAGTTATGCCCTGGGGGCATATAAAGTTTTTATTGAAATCTTTGTCGTAGAAACTTGAAAAAGGGCTCATTCGATTTGAAAATCAAAGGGCTAGTACCCTTTTTAATGGTCAAAAGTGATTTGAGGGCAACTAACCCCCCTCTCACACCCAACTTTTCCCCAAACACATCCAATCAAAGCCATTTTATTCAACGTAGTTGAAAGTTTTGGAAATTAGGTCTTTAAGGATGACAACCCCTCCCCCCACAGCCCTCAGGGCAAGGGTTGTAAGTTATGCCCTGGGGGCATATAAAGTCTTTATTGAAAGCGTTGTCGTAGAAACTTCAAAAGGGCTCATTCAATTGGAAATTGAAAGGGCTAGTGCCCTTTTTAATAGTTGAAAGTGATTGGAAAGCGACTAACACCCCTCTCACGCCCACCATTTTCCCAAACACATCGAATTAAAATTTTGAGATATCTATTTTGTTCAACGTAGTTGATTTCCAGATAGAAAATATATTTTTGAGGAGGACATTCCCCCACAACCCTCACGGCAAGGATTATAAGTTATGCCCTGGGGGCATATAAAGTTTTTATTGAAATCTTTGTCGTAGAAACTTGAAAAAGGGCTCATTCGATTTGAAATTCAAAGGGCTAGTACCCTTTTTAATGGTCAAAAGTGATTTGAGGGCAACTAGCCCCCCTCTCACACCCAACTTTTCCCCAAACACATCCAATCAAAAGCCATTTTATTCAACGTAGTTGAAAGTTTTGGAAATTAGGTCTTTAAGGATGACAACCCTGCCCCCACAGCCCTCAGGGCAAGGGTTGTAAGTTATGCCCTGGGGGCATATAAAGTCTTTATTGAAAGCGTTGTCGTAGAAACTTCAAAAGGGCTCATTCAATTGGAAATTGAAAGGGCTAGTGCCTTTTTTAATAGTTGAAAGTGATTGGATAGCGACTAACGCCCCTCTCACGCCCACCATTTTCCCAAACACATCGAATTAAAATTTTGAGATATCAATTTTGTTCAACGTAGTTGAAAGTTCTAGAAATTAGGTCTTTTAGGATGATAACCCCCTCAGAGCCCTCAATGCAAGGGTTGTAAGTTATGCCCTGGGGCATATAAAGTTTTATTGAAAGCGTTGTCGTAGAAACTTCAAAAGGGCTCATTCAATTGGAAATTGAAAGGGCTAGTGCCCTTTATAATAGTCGAAAGTGATTGGAGGGCAACTAGCCCCCCCCCCCAATGCCCATCATTCCCCCAAACACATCCAATAAAAATTTTGAGATAGCCATTTTGTTCAGCGTAGTTGATTTCCAGATAGAAAATATATTTTGGAGGAGGACAATCCCCTACAACCCTCAGGGCAAGGATTATAAGTTATGCCCTGGGGGCATATAAGGTTTTTATTGAAATATTTGTCGTAGAAACTTGAAAAAGGGCTCATTCGATTTCAAATTCAAAGGGCTAGTACCCTTTTTAATAGTCAAAAGTGATTTGAGGGCAACTAACCCCCCTCTCACGCCACCTTTTCCCCAAATACATCCAATCAAAAGCCATTTTATTCAACGTAGTTGAAAGTTTGGAAATTAGGTCTTTAAGGATGACAGCCCCTCCCCCCACAGCCCTCGGGGCAAGGATTGTAAGTCATGCCCTGGGGGCATATAAAGTTTTTATTGAAAGCGTTGTCGTAGAAACTTCAAAAGGGCTCATTCAATTGGAAAAATTCAAAGGGCTAGTGCCTTTTTTAATAGTTGAAAGTGATTGGACAGCGACTAACATCCCTCTCACGCCCACCATTATCCCCAGCACATCGAATTAAAGTTTTGAGATATCCATTTTGTTCAACGTAGTTGAAAGTTCTGGAAATTAGGTCTTTTAGGATGATAACCCCTCAGAGGCCTCAATACAGGGGTTGTAAGTTATGCCCTGGGGCATATAAAGTTTTTATTGAAAGCGTTGTCATAGAAACTTCAAAAGGGCTCATTCGAATGGAAATTGAAAGGGCTAGTGCCTTTTTTAATAGTTGAAAGTGATTGGATAGCGAGTAATGCTCCTCTCACGCCCCCCATTTTCCAAAACACATAACATCAAAATTTTGAGATATCCATTTTGTTCAACGTAGTTGAATGTTCTGGAAATTAGGTCTTTTAGGATGATAACCCCCTCAGAGCCCTCAGTGCAAGGGTTGTAAGTTATGCCCTGGGGGCATATAAGGTTTATATAGAAAGGTGTTGTATAAATCATAGGCAGTACAATCGCGCTGCCTAAGTAAAGAACAGGGACACTCGAGAACGAGACAAGAAACGGGGAATAAGTAAAGTAGAGGACACTCCCCACAACCCTCAGGGCAAGGGTTTTAAGTTATGCCCTGGGGGTATATAAGAACGATGTTGGCACAAAGTATTATTTATTAATTTTTTCCTTTAGAGCAGGACACTTCGTATCGAAGAAGTTGTCGTAGAAACTTCGAAAGCGCTTATTCAATTGGAAATTGGATTGGCTTGTGCTCTTTTTAATAGTCAAAAGCGCTTGGAAGGCGACTAACACCCCTTCCACGACCACCATTTCCCAAAACACATCTAATCAAAATTTTGAGATAGCCATTTTGTTCAGCATAATTGATTTCCAGATAGAAATTATGTTTTTGAGGACAGTCCCCACAGCCCTTGGGACAAAGGTTGTAAGTTACGGCCCTGGGGGTATATAAGGTTTTTTATAGAAGGCGTTATCGTAGAAACTTTAAAAAAGGCTCATTCGATTGGAAATTCAAAGGGCTAGTGCCCTTTTTAATAGTCGAAAGTGATTAGAGGGCAACTATCCCGCCTCTCATGCCCACCTTTTCCCCTAACACATCTAATCAAAACTTTGAGATAGCCATTTTATTCATCGTAGTTTTAAGTTCTGAAAATTAGGTCTTTGAGGATGACAACCCCCCCCAACAGCCCTCAGAGCAAGGGTTGTAAATTATGCCCAGGAAGCATATAAGGTTTTTATATAACGCGTTGTCGTAGAAACTTCAAAAAGGGCTCATTCGATTGGAAATTGAAAAAGCTAATGCCCTTTTAATAGTCGAAAGTGATTGGAAAGACACCCCTTTCACGCCCACCATTTCCCCAAACACATCCAATAAGATTTGAGATAGCCATTTGTTCCACGCAGTTCAAAGTTCAGGAAATTACACCTTTGAGCAGGACACTCTCCCCACAGTCTTCAGGGCAAGGGTTATAAGTTATGCCCTGGGGGCATATAAGATTTCTTATTGAAATCTTTGTCGTAGAAACTTGAAAAGAGCTCATTCGATTGGAAATTCCAAGGGCTAGTGCCCTTTTAATAGTCAAAAGTGATTTGAAGGCAACTAACCCCCCTCTCACGCCCCTCTTTTCTCTAAACACATCCAATCAATATTTTAGATAGCTATTATATTCAACGTAGTTGAAAGTTTGGAAATTAGGTCTTTAGGATGACAACCCCTCCCCCCCCACATCCCTCAGGAAAGGGTTGTAAGTTATGCCCTGGGGGCATATAAAGTCTTTATTGAAAGCGTTGTCGTAGAAACTTCAAAAGGGCTCATTCAATTGGAAATTGAAAGGGCTAGTGCCCTTTTTAATAGTTGAATGTGATTGGAAAGCGACTAACACCCCTATCACGCCCACCATTTTCCCAAACACATCGAATTAAAATTTTGAGATATCTATTTTGTTCAACGTAGTTGATTTCCAGATAGAAAATATATTTTTGAGGAGGACACTCCCCACAACCCTCACGGCAAGGATTATAAGTTATGCCCTGGGGGCATATAAAGTTTTTATTGAAATCTTTGTCGTAGAAACTTGAAAAAGGGCTCATTCGATTTGAAAATCAAAGGGCTAGTACCCTTTTTAATGGTCAAAAGTGATTTGAGGGCAACTAGCCCCCCTCTCACACCCAACTTTTCCCCAAACACATCCAATCAAAAGCCATTTTATTCAACGTAGTTGAAAGTTTTGGAAATTAGGTCTTTAAGGATGACAACCCCTCCCCCCACAGCCCTCAGGGCAAGGGTTGTAAGTTATGCCCTGGGGGCATATAAAGTTTTTATTGAAATCTTTGTCGTAGAAACTTGCAAAAGGGCTCATTCAATTGGAAATTGAAAGGGCTAGTGCCTTTTTTAATAGTTGAAAGTGATTGGATAGCGACTAACGCCCCTCTCACGCCCACCATTTTCCCAAACACATCGAATTAAAATTTGAGATATCCATTTTGTTCTAGAAATTGGGTCTTTTAGGATGATAACCCCCTCAGAGCCCTCAATGCAAGGGTTGTTATGCCCTGGGGCATATAAAGTTTTTATTGAAAGCGTTGTCGTAGAAACTTCAAAAGGGCTCATTCAATTGGAAATTGAAAGGGCTAGTGCCCTTTTTAATAGTTGAAAGTGATTGGATAGCGACTAACACCCCTCTCACGCCCACCATTTTCCCAAACACATCGAATTAAAATTTTAAGATATCCATTTTGTTCAACGTAGTTGATTTCCAGATAGAAAATATATTTTTAGGAGGACACTCCCCCACAACCCTCAAGGCAAGGTTTATAAGTTATGCCCTGGGGGCATATAAGGTTTTTATTGAAATCTTTGTCGTAGAAACTTGAAAAAGGGCTCATTCGATTTGAAATTCAAAGGGCTAGTACCCTTTTTAATGGTCAAAAGTGATTTGAGGGCAACTAACCCCCCTCCTCTCACGCCCACCTTTTCCCCTAACACATCCAATCAAAAGCCATTTTATTCAACGTAGTTGAAAGTTTTGGAAATTGGGTCTTTAAGGATGACAACCCCTCCCCCCACAGCCCTCAGGGCAAGGGTTGTAAGTTATGCCCTGGGGGCATATAAAGTCTTTATTGAAAGCGTTGTCGTAGAAACTTCAAAAGGGCTCATTCAATTGGAAATTGAAAGGGCTAGTGCCCTTTTTAATAGTCGAAAGTGATTGGAAAGCGACTAACACCCCTCTCACGCCCACCATTTTCCCAAACACATCGAATTAAAATTTTGAGATATCTATTTTGTTCAACGTAGTTGATTTCCAGATAGAAAATATATTTTTGAGGAGGACACTCCCCCACAAACCTCACGGCAAGGATTATAAGTTATGCCCTGGGGGCATATAAAGTTTTTATTGAAATCTTTGTCGTAGAAACTTGAAAAAGGGCTCATTCGATTTGAAATTCAAAGGGCTAGTACCCTTTTTAATGGTCAAAAGTGATTTGAGGGCAACTAATCCCCCTCTCACGCCCACCTTTTCCCCAAACACATCCAATCAAAAGCCATTTTATTCAACGTAGTTGAAAGTTTTGGAAATTAGGTCTTTAAGGATGACAACCCCTCCCCCACAGCCCTCAGGGCAAGGGTTTGTAAGTTATGCCCTGGAGGCATATAAAGTCTTTATTGAAAGCGTTGTTGTAGAAACTTCAAAAGGGCTCATTCAATTGGAAATTGAAAGGGCTAGTGCCTTTTTTAATAGTTGAAAGTGATTGGATAGCGACTAACGCCCCTCTCACGCCCACCATTTTCCCAAACACATCAAATTAAAATTTTGAGATATCCATTTTGTTCAACGTAGTTGAAAGTTCTAGAAATTAGGTCTTTTAGGATGATAACCCCCTCAGAGCCCTCAATGCAAGGGTTGTAAGTTATGCCCTGGGGCATATAAAGTTTTTATTGAAAGCGTTGTCGTAGAAACTTCAAAAGGGCTCATTCAATTGGAAATTGAAAGGGCTAGTGCCCTTTTTAATAGTCGAAAGTGATTGGAGGGCAACTAGCCCCCCCCCATGCCCATCATTCCCCCAAACACATCCAATAAAAATTTTGAGATAGCCATTTTGTTCAGCGTAGTTGATTTCCAGATAGAAAATATATTTTGGAGGAGGACACTCCCCTACAACCCTCAGGGCAAGGATTATAAGTTATGCCCTGGGGGCATATAAGGTTTTTATTGAAATATTTGTCGTAGAAACTTGAAAAAGGGCTCATTCGATTTCAAATTCAAAGGGCTAGTACCCTTTTTAATAGTAAAAGTGATTTGAGGGCAACTAACCCCCCTCTCACGCCCACCTTTTCCCCAAATACATCCAATCAAAAGCCATTTTATTCAACGTAGTTGAAAGTTTTGGAAATTAGGTTTTTTAAGGATGACAGCCCCTCCCCCACAGCCCTCGGGGCAAGGATTGTAAGTCATGCCCTGTGGCATATAAAGTTTTTATTGAAAGCGTTGTCATAGAAACTTCAAAAGGGCTCATTCAATTGGAAAAATTCAAAGGGCTAGTGCCTTTTTTAATAGTTGAAAGTGATTGGACAGCGACTAACATCCCTCTCACGCCCACCATTATCCCCAGCACATCGAATTAAAGTTTTGAGATATCCATTTTGTTCAACGTAGTTGAATGTTCTGGAAATTAGGTCTTTTAGGATGATAACCCCCTCAGAGCCCTCAGTGCAAGGGTTGTAAGTTATGCCCTGTGGCATATAAAGTTTTTATTGAAAGCGTTGTCATAGAAACTTCAAAAGGGCTCATTCGAATGGAAATTGAAAGGGCTAGTGCCTTTTTTAATAGTTGAAAGTGATTGGACAGCGACTAACATCCCTCTCACGCCCACCATTTTCCAAAACACATCGAATTAAAGTTTTGAGATATCCATTTTGTTCAACGTAGTTGAATGTTCTGGAAATTAGGTCTTTTAGGATGATAACCCCCTCAGAGCCCTCAGTGCAAGGGTTGTAAGTTATGCCCTGGGGGCATATAAGGTTTATATAGAAAGGTGTTGTATAAATCATAGGCAGCACAATCGCGCTGCCTAAGTAAAGAACAGGGACACTCGAGAACGAGACAAGAAACGGGGAATAAGTAAAGTAGAGGACACTCCCCCACAACCCTCAGGGCAAGGGTTTTAAGTTATGCCCTGGGGGTATATAAGAACGATGTTGGCACAAAGTATTATTTATTAATTTTTTCCTTTAGAGCAGGACACTTCGTATCGAAGAAGTTGTCGTAGAAACTTCGAAAAGCGCTCATTCAATTGGAAATTGGATTGGCTTGTGCCCTTTTTAATAGTCAAAAGCGCTTGGAAGGCGACTAACACCCCTTCCACGACCACCATTTCCCAAAACACATCTAATCAAAATTTTGAGATAGCCATTTTGTTCAGCATAATTGATTTCCAGATAGAAATTATGTTTTTGAGGACAGTCCCCCACAGCCCTTGGGACAAAGGTTGTAAGTTACGCCCTGGGGGTATATAAAGTTTTTTATAGAAGGCGTTATCGTAGAAACTTTAAAAAAGGCTCATTCGATTGGAAATTCAAAGGGCTAGTGCCCTTTTTAATAGTCGAAAGTGATTAGAGGGCAACTATCCCGCCTCTCATGCCCACCTTTTCCCCTAACACATCTAATCAAAACTTTGAGATAGCCATTTTATTCATCCTAGTTTTAAGTTCTGAAAATTAGGTCTTTGAGGATGACAACCCCCCCCCCCAGCAGCCCTCAGAGCAAGGGTTGTAAATTATGCCCAGGAAGCATATAAGGTTTTTATATAACGCGTTGTCGTAGAAACTTCAAAAAGGGCTCATTCGATTGGAAATTGAAAAGCTAATGCCCTTTTTAATAGTCGAAAGTGATTGGAAAGACACCCCTTCCACGCCCACCATTTCCCCAAACACATCCAATAAAGATTTTGAGATAGCCATTTTGTTCCACGCAGTTCAAAGTTCAGGAAATTACACCTTTGAGCAGGACACTCTCCCCACAGTCTTCAGGGCAAGGGTTATAAGTTATGCCCTGGGGGCATATAAGATTTCTTATTGAAATCTTTATCGTAGAAACTTGAAAAAGAGCTCATTCGATTGGAAATTCCAAGGGCTAGTGCCCTTTTAATAGTCAAAAGTGATTTGAAGGCAACTAACCCCCTCTCACGCCCATCTTTTCTCTAAACACATCCAATCAATATTTTAGATAGCTATTATATTCAACGTAGTTGAAAGTTTTGGAAATTAGGTCTTTAAGGATGACAACCCCTCCCCCCCCCCACATCCCTCAGGGAAAGGGTTGTAAGTTATGCCATGGGGGCGTATAAGGTTTTTATTGAAAGCGTGGAAACTTCAAAAGGGCTCATTCAATTGGAAATTGAAAGGGCTAGTGCCATTTTTAATAGTTGAAAGTGATTGGAGAGCGACTAACGCCCCTCTCATGCCCACCATTTCCCCAAACAAATCCAATCAAAATTTTGAGATATCCATTTTGTTCAACGTAGTGGAATGTTCTTGAAATTAGGTCTTTTAGGATGATAACCCGTTCAGAGCCCTAAGTGTAAGGGTTGCAATTTATGCCCTGGGGGCATATAAAGTTTATATAGAAAGTTGTTATAGAAATTTCAAAAAGGGCTAATTTGATTGGAAACTGAAATTGCCCTTTTTAATAGTCAAAAGTGAGTGGAGAGTAATTAACCACCCTCTTACGCCCACCATGTCCCCAAAAACATTCAATCAAAGTTTAGAGATAGCCATTAAGTTCAACGTAGTTATAAGTTCTGGAAATTATGTATTTAAGGATGACAAACCCCCCAGAGCCCCAAGGGCAAAGGTTGTAAGTTCTGCCCTGGGGGCATATAAGGTTTTTATAGATAGAGTTGTCGTAAAACTTCAAAACGGGCTCATTCAATTCGAAATTGAGAGGGCTAGCACCCCTTGTAATAGTCGAAAGTGATTGGAGGGTAACTAACCCCTTCTCACGCCCACCATTCCTCAAAACACATCCAATCAAAATTTTCAGATAGCCATTTTGTTCAACATAGTAGAAAGTTCTGGAAACTAGGTCTTTGAGAATTACACCCCCCCCCCCAGCACTCAGAGCAAGGGTTGTAAGTTATGCCCTGGAGGAATATAAGATTTTCATTGAAAGTTATGTTGTAGAAACTTGAAAAGGGCTCATTTGATTGGAAATTTAAAGGGCAAGGGCCATTTTTAATAGTTGAAAGTGATTGGAGAGCGACTATCGCCCCTCTCACGCCCACCATTTCCCCAATTACATCTAATCAAAATTTTGAGATAGCCATGTTGTTTAACGTAGTTGAAAGTTCTGGAAAATTCGGTCTTACAGGATGACAACAACCCTAACAGACCTTTGGGTAAGGGTTATAATTTATGCCCTGGGGGCAAAAGAAGGTGTTTATAGAAAGCGTTGTCGTTTCCAAAAGGGCTCATTCAATTGGAAATCGAAAGGCCTAGTGCCGAAAGTAATTGTCAAAAGTGATTGGAAGGCTTGACGTTTTTATAGTAAAGATCGAAGTGGGTATAATGTATTATTTTTTGTTGTTGTTGTTGTTTAGACCAGGGCACTTCGAATCGAAGGAGTTGTCGTGGGAATTTCGAAAAGGGCTCATTCAATTGAAAATAGAAAGGGCTGATGTCCTTTTTAATAGTCGAAAGTGATCTGCGGGCAACTAATCCCTCTTCCACTCCCACCCTCCCACGCCAACCCTCCAATTTCTGCTCTTAAAATTTAACCAAATCAAAATAGTGTAATTGTATCCAATCTATAAGAAGAAAGTAAACAGATTTTTTTGAGAATGATATCAAGTTTTCCATTTCAGGTCAACTAGAGGAGGAATGAAACTAAGTTAAACAGTACTATTTGTGTCCAGATTTTTAAAAGGGTGTATGTTGTTAAAAATTGCTGAAAATTTTTCTCCAGCATACAAATAGCAGGCCAAACTATAAAGTCTTAAAAAACGAAAAGATTTAAAGTGTTATTTTCTTTTTCCCTGAAAAGACTATGTCAATATAAAACGAACAGAAATTAATTTAAAAAACTTTTTCCACAAAATAAGTTTTTCAAAGAAAAGTAAAGAACTCCATTAAACAAAAAATGAGTAAAAATAAAATCAAATAATCGACCAAGCGTGAAACCAGCACAAATCAGCATCGATAAACAAATGAAACCCAAAACAAACAGAAATTGCAATAATTAACCGAGTCAAACTCAAAACGAGCAGAAATTAACATAAGTTGGGCGCAAAACCCCTATGCCTTCCCAAGGCCAGAACAAAATTTGCACTTTACTGAAAAAATACAAGCCTCAGGCGCCTTGGTGGTGCGGTGAGTTGTTAGTAGTAGTAATAGTAGATATTTAGTAATCAAAATGTTAATATTATTTGATTTATTAAAGTTATAAAAGTAAAAACATTTATATTTTTTCAGTAAAGTGCAAATTTTGTTCTGGCCTTGGGAAGGCATAGGGGTTTTGCACCCAACTTATGTTAATTTTTGCTCGTTTTGAGTTTGACTCGGTTAATTATTTAATTTCTGTTCGTTTTGGGTTTCATTTATTTATCGATGCTGATTTGTGGTAGTTTCACGCTTGGTAGATTATTTGATTTTATTTTTGCGTATTTTTTTTTAATGGAGTTCTTTACTTTTCTTTGAAAAACTTATTTTGTGGAGATTTTTTTTAATTAATTCATACACAGAGACCAAAGGATTGTCTCTTTACACATGTACTTACAGAAAGAGAAACAGGGATTCCAGTATTGATGCTAAGAATAGATAGATGAAAGTAATTAGACAACAAAATCACTGATCATTTAGCATTTCAAAAACGAACTTGTGAATGATTCCCACTCCTTTCTCTTTACAGTCATCTAAATTAAGACTCGGCATTAAGTATGAAACAAAGACTCAGTTGAAGGGATTTCAATTTCCTGTAATAAGGGACAATTTAGTAAATTAGTCAATGAAGATGAACTTTTTTTCTTTCACAAGAAATAAAATGAAGATTCTAGAAGTATTTTTCAGGCTAAATTTAAATATCATTCCAGTTTTCCCCAATTGGAAGGAATTTTGTGTGAAATAGTTTTAAATTTGCTATAATATTCAAAAAAAAATTTTGTAACCAGTTATCTAACACAAAATTACAACTACTTATTCTGAATTACCTGAAGTATAAGATAGTGCTTTTTATGCATATTTTGCATATGGGACATCTCTCTTCCTGGTCAAATAGTAGTTAGTCAGCATATAAGAACTCCACTTGCCTCCGTACCTTGTCTCCAATATATTAATTTGATGAGGAAAATGCTTGCTATGTTCATATGTGATAGCTCCAAAGTTCTTTGGGAAGAAGTCTATGTGAGAGACCAAGGAGCAAATTTTTAAAGACGTTATTGCATCCCATAGCTTCACAAGTGCAGATCAGTCAATATGTCATTATAATTTTTTTATTTATGGTTTCCAAGAAACATGGAAAACAAAATTTTGAAAGACTGCCAGGCTGCTTTCTCAGTGGATTTAATAACCCTTTTGAACTTTCATCAGCCATTAATGACTTGATTTGTGGTCCTATAAAAATTCTTTCTTTCAGTTTAGCATTGCCAACTCCACTTCTTATCTCTACTGTCCCATTTGCACAAATACATCAAAATTTAGTGAACCCAAGCAAAACAGTAATGGCCTTTAAATCACCACATATACTCCATTCATATTTTTGCCAAAACTAGTTTCATATTTCTCTTTAGCAAACACTAAATACAGCATTCTTATGTATAATGTATGACACTATTTATTTTGAAGGCAGCTTGGGTCAATAAACCCTTATAATAGACAAGTACTGTATGGTGTCAGAAGTGAAATCTTATGAATATTCTTAGCCACCAATCAACTGTGAAGCCAGATTCCTAGCAGATGAATAGGACCAGGGCCTCTTCCAAGAGCATGACTGCCTGATGTTTGCAGGCCCATTGGGGGGGGGCAAAACAGAGAAAGCTCAATGTACCTACCTACTCATCTGTTCTGGAGCAAAAGAACAAGAAATATTCAACACCTTCACCATTGCAGACAAGGAACAGAACAATATCAAACAGTACCTTGAGAAATTTAAGGCATATACTTTACTACAGAAGAATACAGTTTTTGTCTGATATCTGTTTCAAAAACGAGGACTGGGCTGAGGTGGAAAGTGCAGAGAAAAATATAACAACACTCAAGACATTAGTGAAACCATGTTCTTTCTTGGACCCAAACAAAATGGACCATCATCAAATAGTGTGTAGAATACCATCCAAGATGTACACAAGAGGCTCTTGGCCAAAGGTCATGAACTTACTTTTGGCAAAGCAACCATTATGAGCAGAATCCACAATATGACACAGGCACAGCTTTAAACATTCCATGGGACCAAGTCTATTCCTACAGAGGAAGGAATTGATGCCATGTCACGTTACCAAAACCTGAAGCAGCAGGAACAAACAGAAAGCAAGCAGCTCAAAGACCAAACCATGCTATTTCTTGGGAGGAACCTATTCCCCCTCCTATGTCTGCCAAGCAAAGGGAAGGTCATACCCCATATGGAAAAATCTGAATTATTTTTCATGAGTTTTTTGAAGTAAGACAGTGAACACGTGGAAGAAGATGCTGTTGAAGCAGACTGAGGTGATAAAACTAATTTCCAGTATTCCATTGAACAAAAACAAAGATGAAGCAGCTGTACCCTGAATCATCAACAATCAGTTCCCAATTCAATTCAAAATTGTTATTGGGGTCCAAGTCAATATTATCACAAAGAAATACTTTGATCTTATTATTCAAAGTTCACCACGAAACCCACAAGCCATCAACTCACCAACTACTGTGGGGCAAGGATCACAGTAACAAGAGTCTGCAAATTGTCATGTAGCTATTAAGATAACAACAGCAGCAGGCAACAGTCCTATATAGACTTTAGCTGCCCCTATTATAGGCTAACAGTCCAGCCTTGACTTGGATCTGATTAAGCTGGTACTAAACATAGACCCAACATCTTCAATAGTACCATTCCCAAGGGAAAAGCCCAAAGAAATGTTTACAAGAATTAGAAAACTTGACAGAGAATGCAACATGCACCTGAAAGACAATGTCACCCAAACTGTCTACCCAGCTTGGCAAATATCTGCAGCCATGCAGGGCAAAGCAAGAACTCAACCACCAAGACAACCTGAGTATTATCAAAAAGGTTGTTACCCTAACAGAGTGGGCTAGTTGGATGGTCATTGTTGAGAGTAGGAAAGGTCCATACAACTGTGCACACACCCTGTAGACCTAAACAAGTGAATCAAACGGCCCCACTAGGCTACAACCACTCTAGACAACACCTTCTCAAAATTATTCACAAAACTTGATGCCCATTCTGGTTACTGGACAGCACTGTACTCCAAAGATTTTCCTTATCTCACAACATTCAGCACAGTATATGGAAGATATTGTTTCAAGCAAATGCCCTTTGGAATCATCTCAACACAAGATGAATTCTATAGGAGGGTAGAATATGCCTTAGAAGGCCTGGAGGGTTTCTTGATTGTCAACAACTGATCACATTTATCATTGGAACATTGGAAACCTCTAGTGTGAGAGCCACAAACATCTTTAAGACAGGAATTACAATTTTTAATCTGCACTGTAAATCCTCTATACAATTTAATTGTGTACAGCACAATGCAAGAAGAGCACAATGAACACCCTAGCATCAATACTTGAACATGCTGTAGCTAAGGGTATCCACTTCAATGAAGATAAGTCTTAATTTTTGTCCTTAAGTGTCAGATATTTTAGCCACATAATCAGGCCCATGGGGATACAGCCAAACCCCAAAAAGATCTGCCCTATAAACTACATGCATAGCCAATTATACCAAGAAGAATTTCTAACCCTCCTTGGAATGATCAACTAATTGCCAAATACATACCAAGAATATCCACAAAAAAAATACTCCCTGACCTGACCAAAGCAGGCTCATTCATCTGCTCAGAGGAACATACATAAATACTTAAGGATGTGAATAGCTCTATAGCACTGAACACCTATTTTTCAACCATCAGAGCAAGAACATCAAAAAAATTGTCAACACATCCAGCCATTGGCTTGGCATTCACTTAGTTTGGAAGGGCAGGTCACACATATACATTGAGAGAACTCAGTAAGACAAAGTAGAAGTTTTCACAAGAAAGAAAAAAAAAAAAAAAAAAAAAAAAAAAAAAAAAAAAAAAAAATTAAATGCCATTATGTATGGCTGAAAACATTTCCAGCATTATCTCTATAATTACTAAGTGGTTTTCACAATTGACCACCCCCCCCCCCCTTCAAAACTACCTAAACCAGTCTTATTCATAATGTGCCACAATAAGTGCAACCATTAATGCTTCAGCTCCAGCCTTATAAGTCTGAGATTCTAACCAGGATCTGAAATCTCAAGTGCTGATGACATCTTAGTGATATTGCTGTTTCTCCATCTTAGTCATACATATTCAAAACTGAAAGAACATCAGGACATGCATGTACCCCCATACACCACATAGTATGGAGCTCTCCAGCCAGCAACCAGAAGCTTGAGCAGATAGAGACAGAAACAACATAAGATGAACCCTGAAGCCCCTTAATAAAAATAATTCAAGGGGGTTGGCCAAGTACTAGGGAAGACTGCCTAACCAATATCCTAGCTTACTCAAACATCCAACACAAGCTGTCCTACACTAAAGGCATGCTCCCCAAGAGAAAAGAAGATGTAACATTCTTATGTGTAGAGTGTGACATTATTTATTTTGTAGGTGGCCAAGGGAAATTAACCATTATAATAGGTGAACACTATACTACAGGTATTGATGGAAGTTCATTCCCAATATGTAGCAGCACAGCATTCCAACTAACTTTAGAGGAGTCTATCAACAATCACCACTTATCTGGCCAGTGTTAATGTCCAAGAGTTTTAATAACTAAACAAACATCATCACTAAAAAAAAACACATTTTCTTTGAAAAAGTAGTCTTTGGAACACAATGGCACATATGAAAACAATGCATTTTTGTCTTTTTGGAGTAAGTCTACACTTTGATCCTAAGACTTCAGCTTGCTGTTTAGACATTCTTCATTGTGTAAGGCATGTCCCATTACAGATTACAAATTTAGATACTTAACTGCACATTTTGTTATAGATGTGAATCCTTTAATATTTGTCAAACAAAATAACAATTATTTTGCTACTGTTCCATCCTTTTATTCTTCCAATCATGTTCAATTCAAAGATTGAACAAAAGAAAAAAATGCATCTACAAACTCACAGTCAGCTCAATACTGACAAATCACAATGCCAGACTAAAAGGTCTTAGCATGTCCAAACATGAATAAACCTATACTTTCTATTTTTATGGTGTTTCAGGATGATATTGCAAATAACTTTCTCAAATATGGCTTAAAATAAATTTCCTACATATATGGTAAAGGTCCCTATGACAGGTTCATGAAACCTAAATATAAAATTTGGAAAAGTAGCTTTCACAGAAAAACTCTGCCTGACAGGAAAATTCGGACTACCTATCTGGATTTAGAATGAAAAAAAAAATGCACTGATTTACTATTCAAATATTTTGTGATGAAAAGCTTGTCAACTAGTGTTATTAGGATAAAGAGAACAAAGATAAAATTGTCATTTTCAAAAGAGGAGAGACAAATGGAGTTTAGTCTGAGGAGAACTACTCCCATGTTGATTTTTGGCAAATGAAATCAACAAAATGATGACCAAGCTGCTGGCATTCTCAAAAGCATATTCCCTGCCAATTTCTGCCAAGAAAACCAAGACCATAGTTTTTCTCATGAAAAAGTCCCTTCAGCCCCCAGTTATTTGGCTAGACAGTATGCAAATCATATATGATACCTCGCCAAAGCTTTTGGGAGTTATATTAGACCCTGTTGATCTGGAAGAATCAATTGGAGGACCAGCTCTCCAATTGTGATGCTGGACTTCTATAAGGGGTTTATACATTCCAAGATAGAATACACTCTAAAAGTATTTGGAGGCTGCTGCAAGACCAGTCTGGCAAAGCTGGAAACTATTGAGAACATGGCAATAAAGTTGGCAATGTGTCTTCCAAATCATGCACAAAGTTATAAGCTTAGAATTCTTTCTGGAATGCCTACAATACAAGACAGAAGAAATATGTTGATTGTTAAATATTTCACAAAGATCCAAGCAATTGGGTATAATCATCCAGTTTTTGAAATAACTTTTCCCTCTAGTTCTTTGGAAAAAGCAGATGCCCTAAGTAGGTTTGGTGCTGTTTAATGATCTAGTTTCGACATAGAAAAATGAGGTAATCCAATTTAACCATTTTTAAGATCCCCCCAAATGGAAGCTTACACCAGTTGATGCTTGCTTGGAGCTTATTCTAGGCAAAAAGTCAAGTTATCTTCCCAGTCAAGTGCAAGAAATTTTGAAGCAAAAAATGACAACCTGCTTCAGGAATTTCATACAAATATTTAGCAATGGGTCACTGAAAGGAGGTAGGGCAGCAGCAGCTGTAGTGATTCCTGAATATTGCTTAAATATATCCACTAGGCTTCCAAATGACACATCCATCCTTATGGCTGAGCTAAAGGCTATATTTGAAGCTCTAAATGCCATTAATAAAATGTACCCTGAATCTAGGAAGGTGATCTTGCTCTCAGACTCTAAGTTTGCCTTACAGCTCATGAGCCAAGTCCATAGGTCAGTAATAGACTCTGATATAGCAAGTCTCAGGAAATTAATATGGAGTATTCAAGAAAGAAAAATCAAGTTTTATTTACATCATGGGCCAAGTCACCAATGAACATAATAAGGTAGCTGATTCACTTGCAAATAAAACAACAGACATCCACATAGACCCATCATTAAAATAAAAAACTCTACATGACATAATTTATAGAAGAATTCACAAGAAGAATCTACCACAGCTAGTACTCATTTTTCCATCATGTGAAGAAAATTCCCTATACTTCCAAATTTGAAGTGACACATTGATCCTGAGGAAAGAAGAATATAACTGGAAAAAAAGAGGGGAACCAAAATGTAGATTTTGTTCTTTAGTCCCTGATACTTCTTAACACCTCATCTTTAGCTGCAATAGTATTGGAAAGTCAGCAGATAAAAAAAGAAATATTTTTTCAAGATTGAAAAAATAAGTCTGACACAAGTGAACTGCTTAACATCAAGCTGCCAGGAAATGAGGAAAGAATACTATTCCAGGAGATTATTCATTTTCTAAAGTGGAATGACATAGTTTAGCATGGTCAACATGACTCTGAAACCTGCTTCAGTGGAAGTATAATTGGAAAGAAGAATATGAATATTTGAATGAAATAAACCAGCAGAAAATTTGTTGTATGAAGACAAAAGGAGACTGTCTTTAGACTCCAAGTGTTGTTTTTCCAAAGAAGAAGAGTCTATATATATATATATATATATATATATATATATATATATATATATATATATATATATATATATATATATATATATATATATATGCCAGCAAGCAGAGAGAATTAGACAAAACATACAACACTGAATTCTCTCTTCTTGCTCCCCCTCAAAAAAAAAAAAAAAAAAAAAAAAATCCCTGAAAGTTTCAAATCAATGAGTTACCAAAGCTAGGCTATAACTTTTGGAATACTCATTACAAAGATTTGCTTTCTCTTTAACTGAATTCTTTATCTATCCATAAGAGCAATTCAGTTTAATATCAATTTTGCAATAGAATGTGAGCTCAACATTCGTAGAAAAAAAAATGTGGAGTATGGGGCACAGATCGAAAACCATGTGACTAAGGATCTTACCAATCAAATGATCTGCTGTCTGAGCTATCAGGACTTGTAATATTAGATTTACACATAGCTTTTCCTAGGATTGGTGGTGCCTGGGGAAAAATTAATAACAGCACCCCATCTCCTGACTCAAATATAAGCAAAACATAGTTAAATCAAAATGGACAATCCCCAAGCTGCATCCCTCCCCCCCTCCCTCAGCTAAAGTGCAAAGGGCAGCTGACCCAGTTGTCCCCCCAGGAAGAATACTACTACTACTAACAACTCACTGCAGCACCAAGCTGCCCGAGGCCAACACAGCTATGCATGCCCCTCCTCCATCCCAATCTATTCAAACCCTCCCTTTTACACCCTCCCACAAAGTTCCAATTTCCTTTAAATCCTTCTTTATGACACCCTCCCACCCCAGACGAGGACCACCTGCTTTCTGTTTAGCCCTAGATGGTTGGCCAAAAAGAACAGTCTTTGGCAATCTGTCATCCTTCATTCAATCTGCCCTAGCCATGCCCTTCACACAACATACCCTAGTCACCTAAGCCTTTCTTTCATTATAGCCCTAGAGAGCAGTGTTGAACCACATTTTTCGCACAGCCTGTTGTTTGAAATACAGTCAGTCAGCCAGGTACCCAGAACAATCCTTAAACAATTTCTCTGGAAAACATCTAACAAATCTTCATCCACTTTTTGGAGCGCCCATGCTTCAGAGCCATATTTGACCACCATCATCACTATAACTTCTAATATTCAAATCTTGGTTTGCAGACTTATCTTCCTATTCTTCCAAACTTTTTTTAACTGTGAAAAAAACACCCTGAGCCTTGGCTATTCTACTTTTAACATCTTCACTGCTCCAACCATCTTTACTAATAATATTACCAAGGTAAGTGAAGCTGCCCACCTGATCAATCTTTTCATTGCCAACATCACATTTTCATCTTCACTTATTCCTAGCCTTAGTGACTTAGTATTCTTAACATTAATTTCCAAACCTATTCTAGCACCCTGAACTCACAAAACCTCTAAAAGTTCATTCATTTTGCTCACACTTTCATCTAGGATGCTTAAATCATCAGCATAATCTAAGTCCAGGAGATTTTTTCCTCCCCGTTTGAATCTGTGGTCTCCCATTGCCTTTCCTGTGCTCCTTGAGACAAAGTCCATCAAAATAATCCATATAAAGGGGGATAGAACACAACCCTGCTTAACTCCTGATATAATACAAAACCAGCTGCTAACCTCATTTCCTACCTTAACTGCAGCAGTGTTATTCTCATACATAGCACTAATCACGTTAATGTATTTGTCTGGTATGCCATACAAGGATAAAACCTTTACTAAAGCTCTCCTATCAACAGAATCAAACACTTGCTCATAATCTATAGAACTGAGGACCAAAGGGGTTTGACAACTCAGGCACTTCTCAATTATTAATCTAAGAGTGAAAATTTGGTCAACACATCCTCTACCTTTTCTAAAACTGCACTGTTCTTCTCTTAAAACTTTGTCTATGGCATCTCTCAGTCTAAAAAGTATCATATTACTAAGTAATTTACTACCTATAGAGACCAACTAATGCCTCAATAATTACCACACTCAATTTTATCACCTTTCTTATAAAGTGGCTTAATTAAGGTTTTCCTAAAATTGTTAGGTACTTCCCCTTCTTCAAAAATCATGTTCATAATTTCATAAACTTATTTCTCAACTCAGAGCCACCATATTTAAGAAACTCATTTATCACCCTATCAGCACCTGGAGCCTTATTATTTTTAATCCTTTTATTACTGTGTGCTAATTCTTCCTCACAAAACAAATCTTCCTTTACATCCAAGGTATCACAAACTTTTTCATTTTCCTCTATATCTTTTTCCTGCAGATCTATCTTGATTTAGCAAATTCTCAAAATGCTCTGCCCATCTCTCTTTAATTCTTTCCTTATCACTAATTGTGGCCCCATTCCTATCTTTAACTGGGCCAAGTCCAGATTGACTACTCCCTCTCATTTTATTAACATACCAGTACAATATTTTACTATTATGCTGTCTAGCTGCATCTTCCAGATCCTAGGCAATTTTATCCATGGCCTCCACTTCACACCTCCTTAGTTCACATTTTAATGCTTTCTCCACTTTCTTTACATTCCTTTGTTTTCATTGATCTATCACTCAGATAATTCTTGTACATGTCCTTTCTCCTTTCTATTAAACATAAAGCTTTTTCACAAATATTCTTAGCTGCAGTCCTAGCTTTCTTCCCTAAGACACCTTCAGCAATTTCATAAATTATTTTTCTACAATTATTCCAACCATCTTCCACATTATCAAATTTTAAACTGTTAAGTTTAGTATTCAACTGTTCCTGGAAAGTTTCTCTCAAATTCTCATCCTGGAGTCCACCAACATCATAACTACTTGGGTGGTAGTTACCCTTCCAAAATTTCAGCTTTAAATTAGACCTTGACACTACTAGATGGTGATCATTACTTTTAACATCAATAACAGCACTCCTATATACCCTAGTACCTTGTATTGATCCTGCCAGTCTTTGGTTTACTATAACATAATTAATAAGGTTTGTTGTCTTACAATCACGTGAATACCACATTAACTTATGAGCCATTTTATGACCAAACACCATATTGGTTATAACTAGATTGTTATACCTACAAAATCGCAAAAGTCTGCATCCTTTACTGTTTTCTTTTCCTACACCAAATTTACCTAGGCTAGGATATCATCTATCCCTATTTCTACTGACCTGGGTGTTAAAATCTCCAAGTAAAAGCATTATATTTTTACCTAGGACCCTGTCTATTTGCTCCTGTAAATGTAAGTAAAATTCATCTGAGTCACTAGTATCTCTGTCAGTTGGTTCTACAGGGGCATATACTACTATAACTGATATCTTGAACTATTTTAGTCATAAATGAGCAATTAGTAATCTATTATTAATACCTCCCCAGCCTAAACAAGACTTAGCAACTTCCTTATTCATCATAAGCCCTACTCCCTGTCTATGTACCCCATCCTTCCTGCCTGAGTAAACAAACTCTATATCACCTAATTTCATGCTTCCTACCCCTGGGATATGAGTTTCTGAAACTCCTAATGAGTCAAGTCTGAATTGTCTGAATTCATCAGTCAAAATGTTGATATGGTGGTCATTTTTTAATATTGTGACATTCCAAGTTCCAATTTTCATGTTCTTTAAATCACTGAAATTATTTTCACCTTATGAAAAGCAATGATCCTGGATACCAGTGTAGGATGGGGATCACATATCTTCTCAAGTCTATACCAAAGTGCTTAAGCTGGCTTAGAACCAGACAGCAAGAAGTCCCTGGGACCTCCATGAATGGAGGCTTTGTGCAATCCTGGGCCCATCTTGGTCACAACATGGTTTTTCAGCACTTGGCAATGCTCTTCTATCAACAAGAGTCAAAATCCTGCACAGACAATCTCAAGCCTATTACCTCCAACTCATTATATATTCATGCCTACATTTATTATGCTACTACAGGGAGGCAGTCCATAATTGATAAATTAGCTAGGAAGAGGTTTTTCAGCCTGAAGATGCTTATCAAAACATACCAGGCCCAGAAGAATTGTCCATTAATCAGAATCCCATGCAAATGCTGTATTGTTTACTATGCTATAATTTCCCTGAGGGGCACCACTCCTCAAGTGGGAATAGAGTTAACTGTAAGGTCCCCAGTCTTGCAGGTGCCCCAAAAGGGTCAAGGCAACCCTTTGTCCATAGATCTGGATCTTACAACCTGCCACAGTTGTCCTCCTATAGAGGATTCTCCCTTGATGGTGTTCTGCATCACCATGCAATTTAACCCATTACTGGGAGATGGTTTATAACTCACAAGGACTTATGGACACACCAGTGGGCCATTTTGAATGTGCATTTGAGGGGCCTTCTTCCTCCTCTGCCTGTATTTATGACCCTGGGTGAGGGTGCCCCAGTTTCTATTATGGACCCCCAGGGACAAGGTCCCCCCTTGGTCCATGCCTCCTATGGAGGTACCCTCTATATCTATAGGGCATTCCCCTATCACCACCTGGGGATATGCTGAGTGGCCTGAGGGAGGCCAGGAGCATAAGTAAGACAATAAAGCCAAAACAATAAATGAAAGCAGATTTCCAAAATGATGATAGAAATTATGGTACTTAGGCTACATGTTATAGCAACCACACTAAAGAACTGAAGTTAGTCATAGTGAAATATACCAAAATATGACACTAATTCATTCTAATCCATATATTTTAAATTAATTCATTCTAATACATATATCGAAATTGGTAATTAGTAGTGTAATGTCATTATTAGATGTTTTTAGAAATTACAAGGAGGTTTCAAAATCTTGAGTTGGTTTCAAAGGCATTTTGAGAAAGTTTCTGCCAAAATACATGTTCCAGTGTAATAGCACTGAATTGTTGATGGACAAGGATATGGGCAGAGCTTTTATACTGGAGCATAAAATTCTAAGGCCATGTATCCCCATCTCTAAAATTCTACATTTGTTATCCCCCCACTCCCTTAAAAAAAAGAAACACTGTTCCTGAAAGTTCAAACTGGATTCTCAAGCTGTGAGAAAAAAACCAGGTATATATATATGAACTACATATAGACATCTTCCCATGTTATTGAACTCTGTTAAGTGAATAGAGTCTCAATAAAGAGATGAAATCACTTTCTTAAAAACAAATATAACACAAAACACATAGTCTTTTGTGAGCAATAAAAAACAATTTACTGGTCTGATATCTGAGAAGCATCTACAGTATCACCTCACAGTTTCTAGATAAGCTATTACTTGAATGAATCCAGCCAACACTCTTATTTGTATAAAGTAATATTGAGTGGCCTATTCCACAAATTCTTCACTTCACCAGCTTTCATTTTAAGAATACAGTGACAACCAGTCTTCTGAGGGATGAAATAAAGGTTACCAGGGGCAGATCCACATATTGTTTCTGGGACCCCCCCAAAGGTCAAAAGGGTAATCAGTGCAACCTTTTCCATGAATAGTAAATAAACTATTGACAGGGTTACTTGAAAATAATTACTGTAAATAGATAGTGTAAATATATATATAAAACTAATAATATACATAAACAACAATACATAATATAAATAAATAACTAATGCAATGAAGCTAATAATAATAATGTAATAGCCAAATAAATCTAAAAGCAAAATAATCATGCAATAAAATCAATGTATAATAATGCAAGCAAAAAATTGTGACTTACACTCTAAAGAAATCAGCCTCTTTTATATCAGTAGTTGTATTACAATGCCTACAGAATCATTGTTTGTAATCATAGGTGGATTTCCTCCAAGACACTTGAGCAAAGCCATCCCCCCTAGGAATGGCTTTGGATTAACACCACTAGTGTATTTATGCATAAGAATAAACATGTTTTCTCTAAAACAACATAAATAACCAATTTTAAAGATACACATATGCTAACAAGGGAGCAAGATTTGCTTTCTGTTGCTTCACTCAACAAGCTCTGCTCATTACTTTTCACAGCTTGGGTCTAGTGATTTTGTTAAATTTTATATTAAACCCTTTATAAGAACATTGATATAAGTAAGTAGGTAAATTTTTACCAAATCATATTATTGACTTGCAAATAAAGTAAACATACCACTTGATGCCTTTTTTTATGCTCTTTCAAAATATAATAATCATTTTTGTTGGAAATGATTTTGGTAAATATCTACCAAATCACATTATTGACTTATGCATAAAGTGAATATACCACTTGATGCCTTTTTTTATGCTGATTACAAATATAATAATCACTTCTATCAGAAATGAATTTCAGCCCCCCCCCCCTATATATGCCAATTCAGGGTATATATTTCTACATTAGGGGGGTCAAATTTTGTTTCTGATGTAAATGGGAGATAAGTTTAAACTTTACCCCCACCCCCCTAATGTAGAAAAATATACCCTGAATTGGCATACATACAGGGGCTGAAATTCATTTCTGATAGAAATGATTATTATATTTGTAATCAGCATAAAAAAAAGGCATCAAGTGGTATATTCACTTTATGCATAAGTCAATAATATGATTTGGTAGATATTTACCATGATTTTTACCCCCACCCCTATTTATACCAATTCAGGGTAGCCTATATATTTGCACATTAGGGGGTGGGGGTAAATTTTATTTCTGGTGTAAATGAGAGGTAAGATTAAACTTTACCCCCACCCCCCTAATGTGCAAACATATATCCTGAATTGGTTTATAGCCTATAGGGGTGGGGGCTAAAATTCATTTCCAACAAAAATGATTATTATATTCATAAAGAGCATAAAAAAAGGCATCAAGTGGTATATTCACTTTATTTGTAAGTCAATAATAAGATTTGGTAAACATTTACCAGTAAGTAATTATAGACATTAGCTGCCTTTCTGCAGGAAGTAAATTACTTAGCATGATGATCCTTAATAGAATAAGAGTAGCCTATGAGGCAGTCCACCAGCCCTAGTTTAGCCCAGTCCCCACCATCAGCTTCTCCTAAATGTCTAAGACTATGTCCCTCATATCCAAGTTTAGGAACATATCCTACCACCCATATTTAACCTAGGGTAAAAGACCAGTATCCAATTGAGCAAAATTATGTAAAACTTAAAATCTCATATCTTGTTATCAAATTAGAGTTGAAAAGGTTTGTAATAGGCCAATGAATAGCTAAAAATCCAAGCTATGCAACAACATGGTTATTATTAAAATTATTTAAGATCATTCACTGAAAATGATTAGTTTATTGACTTACCTAGAAAGACCTCTTATTGGAAATACCAATTATCCTATTTTGATGTAGGCTAAATATCTTTTTAGTGTTTCAGTATTATTCACATATTAATAAAAGCTGATTGTCTTCAGATTCTAAAAATCTAACTTTTATTTCTTGATTTCTATTCTATAAATCCCAAATATTAAATATATATTTTTTTCATTTTACTTGCTTGTCAAAACAGAGACCACACATTGGATTTATGATGACAAATTACTCCCACTGGGCTGGCTCTAGTGAGAGATGATTGGGTCTACACTTGCATTGTGTCATACTGTAGTAAAAAGGACCCATTGCTATTTTTCCAAAATGCCAAAGAAAAGTGGTCTTTCCCAAAAAGAGGTCTTTTACCCTAGGCTACAGAGGCACATTTTTAATCAAAATATATGTCCAAGAACTAGGGATATTATGCTACCCTACCAAATAGGGTAAAGTTCTACCAAATCATATTATTGAGTTAGGCCTAGGAATAAAGTGAATACACCATTCAATGCCTTTTTTTATGCTGATTACAAAAATAATAATCATTTCTATTGGAAATGAACTTCAGCCCCCCCCCTATATATGCCAATTCAGGGTATATATTTCTACATTAGGGGGGGGGGCAATTTTGTTTCTGATGTAAATGGGAGAAAAGTTTAAACAGTACCCCCCCCCCCCTAACATAGAAATATATACCCTGAATTGGCATATATAGGGGGGGGCTGAAATTCATTTCCAATAGAAATGATTATTATATTTGTAGGGGTAAGACACCCAGTAGTTGGCCACCTGCCTATTCTTGGACAGAATGTAACTAACAGGGAACCTACCTCTAGGCTAATGTGCTTAGAAAGTTTTTATACATAGCTGGTTTCCCTGGTCACTATTAGATATCCATATGGATATCTAAGTGACCAGGGAAACCAGCTATGTAGGCTATAAAAACTTTCTAATAAACTTTCTAAGCACATTAGCCTAGAGGTAGGTTCCCTGTTAGTTACATTCTGTCCGAGAATAGGCAGGTGGCCGACTACTGGGTGTCTTACCCTAATCAGCATTAAAAAGAGGCATCAAGTGGTATATTCACTTTATGCGTAAGTCAATAATATGATTTGGTAGAACTTTACCCCAAATAGACTCGAAAAATGACAAAACCTCAATGAATATTTTACATATGAATCTCTTATGTGTAAATAGTCCTTAATCAAACAGCATTTGCCTTAGTTTTTGGCAGTTCCTTTTTTTCCTAAACCAGAATTTTATTCTGATCCGTTTCCTCCACAAATATGCCACATTTGTGTTTCAGGCACCAGGTTTGAGGCGTGTTTTGAGCGCGTTCGACAAAGATCGTTTTTCAGGTTCTCCGTATTTAACCCAGCCAAAAATTAAAGCGTTTTCATCATAAGAGTTCCAAGTGCGTTGGACACGGGTTCTTCAAATTTGTGGCAAGCCAGATCAGGGGATCTGAAAATACCCAAACCCGTTTTGAACGCGGCACCAAAACGATAATCTGCACAACCCGTGTCAAACTCCGTGTTGGATGGGGGTGGCCTGAAAACGGGGCTTAGTTTTTTAGTAGCGTTCTAACTAGACCCTGGCGCAACGCAGGTGCATCGACCGAACGCCGTCACCGGAAGAAGCGGTGGCGTTCGGCTGACTTTGAATTAATTTTGCGGCAATTCTTTGCTGCGTTAACCATGCAGTCGGAGCTTTTCTTTTTTCATGTGGTGAAGTATTTCGATTTTCTTGATTAGAAATCAAGTAGGGCTTGCACTATCCTTTGCACTAGTAGGGCTTGCACTTGTTTTAATGTCGCTCCTCACTTTCAGTGAAAAAAACTTGATTCTTTTATTTAATTTCATAAGGACGATACTTTGTCAACACATGAAGAAACGTGTATATTGCATTTGTATCTGTCTAGTTTATATGTAAAGTAACCACAAGAGACGAAAATTAACGAATAAAAGGGTAGTGAACAACTAATGTATACAAAGTAGTATTTGGAAGGGATAGTCACTAGTGATAAATCACTAGGGGTGGCACCGCGATTGGGTGATTTTCGGGGATTCGGGGAACCGAATTTTTTTTTTCGGGGTGACACATCGATTTTAGGGGAAATTCCCGAAAATTCTCGGTTCCCCGAATCCCCGAAAATCACCCAATCGCGGTGCCACCCCTAGTGATTTATCACTAGTGACTATCCCTTCCAAATACTACTTTGTATACATTAGTTGTTCACTACCCTTTTATTCGTTAATTTTCGTCTCTTGTGTTACTTTACATATAAACTAGACAGATACAAATGCAATATACACGTTTCTTCATGTGTTGACAAAAGTATCGTCCTTATGAAATTAAATAAAAGAATCAAGTTTTTTTCACTGAAAGTAAGGAGCGACATTAAAACTTAAAACGAACAGCAATTATTCCGTATATGAAAGGGGCTGTCCATTCTTTAACATCTCGCTCTTTACGCTAACATTTTTATTGTTTTAAAACGTAGAGTGGTGAGAAAGGGTCAAACTTTAGCGTAAAGAGCGAGGTGTTGAGGAAGGGACAGCCCCTTTCATAGACTATGTAAAAGGTTGGGGAATTGAAGATTGAAACGGGAGTGACCCCAAAAATATGATTTATAAAAAAATTGTGTTATTGCCTATAAGTGGGGGGGGGAGGAGAGGGGCTATCATTTTTAAATGATCATACCTCATTTTTTTTTAATTGAAAGCAGGGATGCCAAAAGCTAATTATTTTAGAAAATGATATTAAATTCCCTGGGAACCACAGAAATATTTTGATAGACCCCAATTGGAACTTGTTCATTGTCTTGGGTTTTTTGGATTTCTCATAGGCTACTGGTCTAATTTGGCTTTTGTGTGTGCTCCCTTTAAATTAGATTCCTTGGATCTTATTAAATGTCACGGTGAATCTATTATTTCAACTATTATGCAAGGGCTCTGAAACTCCACAGCCATTTCGTTTCTACCAGATTTCTACTTCTCTTGATAAATAACGATGAAGACCAGTGTCCAGTCAGCGACTTTCGAAGTTTTAACTTATGAATAGGCCCAAATCTGTTGTAAATTCACGCTGGGATTTGAGAAAGACTCATGAAACATTAATGTTTGCCGTACACATTGATCGAGCCGGCGGCGCGCAGCCGACGTCTCAGAGGCAGCAGCACGAAAAAATCATTGGTGGCACACTGCCGCTGCTATTTTTGGCTCCATGGCCACCGGCCTTCCCTTATCGACGCGGCACCGGGGTTTAGTTCTAACAGTGGACTCAGACTTACCATTGGTCAAAATGATGCAATTTTTTTAACGCAAAACAGCTAACGCAAAATAAATGCAAAAAATCGCAAAGATATTCATACAGTTACGGTTCATTGCAGCCGTTGACGCGCTAAAACTAGAATGAGATATTTAAACAGCTTATTTTTTTCTTTATTGTACATAGGAATAGGCAAAATCAAGTCTTAGAAGCCAAGCGAAATTATTCAAAAGGCTAGCCTGTGTTAGCTTAGACTAGCTGTTCCTAATTAATACTGTAATTATTATCATCTGTGTTCATTTCTTTGCAATTTTCCCCCAGGCCTTAAGGATTAACTTTTATACCACTTGTCATGCATAAATTTTTATAAATATGATTAGTTTCTCAGTTTTTACATTGTATGGTTTGAAAAAGGCTTCAATTTAGAAAAAGGCACATGTTTTTTAACAGCTCAGTAGAAAAATTTTTACACAGCCGATGAACCGTTATGATGTATAAGCCTGTAACAAAAAAAAAAAAAAAAAAAACAAAAAAAAAAAAAAAAAAAAAAAAAAAAAAAAAAAAAAAAAAAAAAGATGAAATTAGAGCTTTTTTGTGAAAAAGGATTAATGTGAACCAAGGTCTATACCGAGTCTGATTCTTGATATTGCGGAATTATCAACCAGTTGAATTCAAGATTTTAACTTGTCAGAGTCAAGATTCTGGAATTTGTGAATTCGTGTAAGACAGGGATTATTCAGTTCCTTCAAATTTCAGCTCAATGAGCGAAGTTACAAATAGCTTTCATGCGTCATAACCTCAGACAAACGTATGTAGCGCAGAGGCCCCACTGAAATAATTGTATGATGCCAATCAATTTCGTGCTTGTGGTCATCTAGCCTCAGTTTTTCAGGCTTCTAGCGTGCGTTAACTTCATCATAGCCTATAAAGCTTAAGTTTGTTTTAAGTTTGACATCTGATATAAACTAGTTTCTCTTCGTTTAAGTTTTAGCTATGTTCTTTATTTTTTATGGAAAACCTTTTCATACTTGAATCTCATAAGAAGTCTAGGCCCAAAAATGATTGGGTAAAGTCAAGATAAGACTAATTTTCTATTTCAAGACAGCTATCACAACCAATGAATGCCAAATTTGTGCCTTTTGTTAATTAAAAATAACAGAACTTAAACATCAAACCGTGGCAATCCGCGTTGTAAGTGCCATTAAATTCTTAAGCGCACTGAAGCCTTTGTTTGCATCCCATGAAACTGTATACATAACCTACATATCTTCTATTAAACTCACTCAAATTTACTCTGATACATCTTTAAATTCGTTCAATAGTGTGCATAAATATGTTTTTTTTGTGATAAGTTATTTTTAGAAGATTACAGTAATATTTTATCAAATTCAACACGAATCTTTGCTTAGAAGATATTTGTTGATCTAAAAAAGACAAAGTGCAATAGAGATGTCAGATGTTTGTTTAATTTTGTTTTGAGTAAATATTACATAAGTGAGAACACTGAAGGGATTCTATTAGATGATGCTGGATTTTCTCTGATTTTATCCTTGATATTTTCCTTCTCCCCCTTTTTTCAGCAATTTGTTATCAGCGTTCATTGAGATGTAGACTAGAAAAAAAAACATTCACTTTAATGAATGGTACTGGATTTTCTATTATTTTTATCTTCAGATTTACCTTTTTCGCCCTTGTTTCAACAACGTATTCTCGGCATCCATTGAGATCTAGATTAAACTTCTCAAATATACGTTGGTGCTTTCTAGTTCTGAGCTATGTTCAGTATAACAAGATATAAGAACTCTATTCGAAAATGCTGGAGAATTTCCAGTGTATAAAATCTGTTAATCTGGACCATTTCTATTTAGAGATCTACCCAACGTTCATCGATTGCACTTGATTTTCTTCACTTACAGCTAATGAAAACCATTGTCTTTCAAAGAGAATTCTCTCCATTGACCGTCAGTGGCGAGAACCATTAAAATATATTGAACGTAGGATTGAATTTAGCCACTAGTAAGTCTGGCTTTAAAGAAGATTAAATAAAAAAACAAGTTTTTTCAACAGAAAGTAAGGAGCAACATTGAAACGAACAGAAATTATTACGTATATGAGGGGGTTTGCCCCTTAGTAAATACCTCGCTCTTTGCGCTAAAGTTCGAATTCTGTTCCAATTCTTTAAGAATGACCCCTGAATCACAAAGGCCGTTTAATTGGAATAAATAGGTCTTTTGAAAGCATTAAAAACAACTTTAGCGTAAAAAGCGAGGTATTGACGAGGGGGCGAACCCCTCATATACGTAATAATTTCTGGTCGTTTTAATGTTGCTCCTTACTTTCAGTTGAAAAAAAACTTGTTTTAAAAAAATTTAATCTCTGATCGTTTTTGAAATAATGCTGGGAAATCCGGCACCCGGTTCATGGAAAATTCCCTTCCCTCATGAAAAGATCCCCCCCCCTCCACCAGAAAAAATACCCCTGAAAACGTCTGTACACTTCCCAACAACCAATACTATATGTAAACAATAGGCAAAGTTCAGAACTTTCAGCCCTACCCTTGGGGACTGTGGGGGATGAAGTCATCCTCAAAGACATAGTTATTAGATATTTCGACTATGCTGAACAAAATGGCTATCTCAAAATTTTGATCGGGTGACTTTGGAAAAAATGAGTGTGGGAGGGAACCTAGTTGCCCTCCAGTTTTTTGGTCACTTAAAAAGTGCACTAGAACTTTTAATTTCCATTCGAATGAGCCCTCTCGCGATGTTCTAGGACCACTGGGTCGATACGATTACCCCTGAAATAAAAAAAACAAATGAACACGCATCCGTGATCTTTCTTCTGGCAGAAAATACGAAATTCCACATTTTTGCACATAGCAGCTCGAATCCTCTACAGTAGGGTTCTCTGATACGCTGAATCTGATGGCGTGATTTTCATTAAAATTCTATGACTTCTAGAGGGGCGTTTCCACCTTTTTTCGAAAATAAGGCAGCTTTTCTCAGGCTCGTAACTTTTGATGGATAAGATTAAACTCGATGAAACTTATATATTTGAAATCAGCATAAAAATCCGATTCCTTTGATGTATCTATTGGTATCATTTTTTTTTAAGTTTCGGTTACTACTGAGCCGAGTCGCTCCTTACTTACAGTTCTTATCACGAACTGTTTGATATTCGCAACACATCAATTCCCAGCATATCAAGATTCCTTGCGACCCCTCTCTTGCCATCACCTTAGCTATGCGAAAAATCTGATTCGGCCTCACTGTTAAGTCTGACTTTTGAAATCTGACTCTTTTCACTAATAGCCATTATCCTTCCCTATGGGAGCCCCTCTATCCGGTCCGATAGAAAATAATTATTGGCAACATAATTAGAATTGAGCAGTAAAATAGGGTACCTTAAAATAGTAAAATATATTAGAAAGAACACAACGAACTCGACAAAATAAACGATATCGTTCTTCTATCTCTTTTCCATTTGAACCCTTAAATTATACCTAGGGCTTACAAGCCTGGTAAGAACTTTAAGAATATTTCTAAATCTCGTGATGAACGCCTTTGACCCAACAGCCTTGAATTTCAGAAGGGCTTGTCTCCCTGCCATGATTCGGCACTCCTGAAGGAGCCTGTTCATTTAGAAATTCAATAGGGTAATGTTGCCTATCTATCATATGTCTCATCACAGGAGCCTCCATTAAATTATATTACTTCTTGGTCTTCAAGTATCCTTATATTTCCTGAATAATATATTTTAAGAACGGTTCACAGATAACGATTTATCACTGTAGAATTATTGTAAGGGTGGGTACGAGGTTACTTTTAAAAACAATATAACTACTCAAAAGAAAAGCCGACATCTTACTAAAATCAGAAATCCTTAAAATATGGAACCTTGAAAAAAAAAATAAAAAATAAAGAAAATAACCAAAGAAGGATGTATCAAGTACAATGTAACTACAGACGCAGTTAAATTGGTAAATAAATGAAAGGTGGATGAAATTGAGTAAATCAGATTTCATCCAAAATATGTTTAGTCACCAATGAACATATCTTATGTATCCATAATATATGGTGGCAATTGCTTCAAATATCCTGTTAGGTCGGCCTGCTAAACACCATTGGACATTTCTTTATTATCAAATAAATGATCTGACTTGGGTCAAAGATGCTTGATCAAAAAGATAATTTTTAATCTGCTACTGTATCAAAATCTGCTAAGAAAGTTACATAGCTTGAATATTAGTGCAGATGCGCTTGTCTATTAGCTCTGATGGTAGACGTCTTTATTTCTAGGAATCCTCTCGCGAACAAGCAGATAAAGCGTAATGGGATACCAAAAGTGAGGGTACAGCTGGGGCTGTAAGTCATACGAAAAATCTAAATGAAGTAGGGGATTTCAGTGGAAGGGCCAGGGTGAAACTCTGAACTTGGGAGCCTGGAGCCCTACATAGTTACGTACCGCGACAAGTGGCAACGATATTAGAGACCTACCATCCAGAGTAGGTCTCGAAGGACCTCGAATCGGTCGTTGTTTTTGAAAAGAATTCAATATGATAGAGCTTTCAATCTTTGGTTTTGTTGCTACCCAAACTCGGAATTAGGACTGCAGGTTACCATCCAAATCAAAATACATTCTCTCCAAAAGTAAGAGTTTTCGATCAATTAAATCTAAAAGTTGCTACATTGCATGGAAACGTTTGTAGTACTCAATCATTATTAATAGCGTTACTCGGGTATGGAATCTACATCCCCCCGGGGGGTGGGAGGGTGAAGGGGGGAGGGGCAAAAAATGGGCAGTTTTTTGTAGTAATCTAGGTCAGTCATTTGCCGCTAAAATTATAATTCAGAAAATGTTACTCAATCAAGAAGAACAAAAGACACAAAAAATAGAACTTAGATAGCTACAGCATTTGCAGTTTTTTGAAACTAAGATAGAATATCAAAGCATGTTTCACGTACCTTTCAAATTAATTGATGTTTTAAGGATTTGAACTATCAAAAAAGAGAACTGAACACCATCCAAATTAAAGACTTCGGACAATAGTAAATCCCGCGAAGGAATATAATACATAAACCCATCCCTGGATTGTTTAAAATACATAGAATACAACCTTACTTAAAAATCCTCTTTTCCTGGTAAAACATTTTAACCCCCCTCCTCCAGAAAAATGTCAGTGGATACGCATACACTAGGAGTTAATATAAGATTAACTAATGAAAGTTAATTTTAAGTGCGGTGTATACGATAAGCAGATTGAATTTACGACTAATAATTTAAGGCCCGAATACATTCTACTTTGGATGATGGGTATGTAACCCCCCCCCCCCACCCCCCCAAAAAAAAACAACAACAACCGTGCAATGCTGAACAACGTAAAGTTAATATATGTTGCAATCTTTAACATTTACAACTGAAAAAGACCAAAAACTAATATCAAAGAATCCGTCAGGATGAAGGGTTATATTTGTAGCCCAAACAGTAATTATTCAGGTATCAGTTTCCAAAAATAAAATTTAATGCAACAGTTCGCTTTTATTTATTACTTTTCAACAAATAAAATATATCGCCATTAATTCACAATTGAAAAACACGTCTCATTATTTGACGCTATACTGCCACCAAAGGTAAAGAAATTCACGTCACCACAAAACCCTCTTTGTTGTTTGTACATTGTTCTAAACCGGTACTAAAACCTCATTCTAACAGTAAAAAACGAGCAACCCAAAATAAATACAGGATCCCGTAACACGTTTGAAAATGGTTTTAGTTTAGAAACACATTTTAATGAAAGCTAAGATACGAGCACACGGCTGCAAAACTTCCCAGGCACGTACACACACAATATATATATATATATATATATATATATATATATATATATATATATATATATATATATATATATAATATATATATATATATATATATATATATATATATATATATATATATATATATTGAATACTACATTTTTGTTTGTCAACTGTCCTTAGAAAATATTTTTTCATTCTATCGTGGTTCTGTGGAGAAATAAATGGGGTATATTAAAACACTGAAAAAGGAGGCAGTATAACGGGAAAAATAAAATCATTTTAACTCTGATGATAGAGGGTTATCAGAACAAACTGTAACCCAAAATCAAGATAAAACCAAATATACGAGGAAATATAATAACACTTTGTACAATCAATCTAACATACAACTGGGTATAGCTAGACAGTTAACTACAAAGCGATTGAGTCACTTAGCAGACTATTGACCTCTCGGATATGCTGATTTTTGCTGCCTGTAGCAGGAGACGCAGCACTAGTTCGACCAACATATCTAGAAAAAAGAATAGCGTAAATAAGGACACTTGCATCAGTATTGTTAAATCCCAAATATTATTTAACAAAAATAACCCCTTTGATTTCACGGTGAATTTACAAGATTACCGTGAAAAGTACCTATTCGCTAAAAGAGGTAAAATTTACCATAAAAATGGCACTCAATGAAGGGAAAACGGTCTTTCACTCCCAAAATACCTCTATGGCCATAACGTTGTGTACAAGCAATGAAAGAGCAGAGAATTGAATCGTATCATTGTCTCCGAAACCAATAGGTGCATCCCATACTTTCCTCAAAATTGTGCCTTAGCATTCTTCTGGTAGGGTTTCATCTATTAGGTGTATTTGTAACAAAAGGCATTAAGTAAAGACCTAATGACCAGGTTTTCAAATAAAATTATTATTCGGAATTATTTAAATTCGGCGATAATGTTGATGGGTAAATGAATCTTTGAAATGCTTAATTGGCTTTAAGTTAAGAAGGTTTAATGGTTTCAGACTTCCTGGTATATGTGCTTCAAATGAATTGGGTTTTTGATCTGAAAATTATTGAGCTGTTTATTTTGAATAATGTAATCAGTTTGAAAGGAGCCTTT
Source organism: Artemia sinica (assembly GCA_027921565.1). Taxonomy (NCBI): domain Eukaryota; kingdom Metazoa; phylum Arthropoda; class Branchiopoda; order Anostraca; family Artemiidae; genus Artemia; species Artemia sinica. The sequence continues at coordinate 23,602,152 of CM051270.1, read as the reverse complement.
AGATATTAAACATTTAATTCCTTTTATCCTGTGCCTTATGTGTTTACACTAAGTAGCTTCGATATCACTACATTTCAGAGTTCAAACCCACTGCCTTCGAAGAGTTCCATCGGTCCTAAGCTAACACAAGCTGCAAGGATAGTGCTAAGGCTGCAAGCGACAGATAACTATCTACAACATATATTAAATCTGTTAAATATTTCCTGAGTCGCATTTACTTCATAGGTGGTTGATGAAACAAGACATAGTCCGGATCAAGAAAGAACTGAATATTTATCAGATATTACCAGTATTTTCTCTGTAAACATTTTGATATTGTGAGAAACCTACAAGAAGGCTTTAAATATAATCAACAATTCAAAAGTTAATTTTCTCCGCACCTTTTTATTTTTATTAGTGATTCAATACCCATGGCACCCCCAGGACGTATACCCTACGCGAGTATTTTATAGTATTGGCAAGGCACAGATGATGGATTAAAACATAGAGACAAAGTATTAAGAGTGCTACTCTGCGACCTACCTTCTTCCTACCAAAGAATACAAACATGGATAATAATGCGGTTTAAAACAGACCCTTTTTGAATCACAGATTCAGGGCCGTATTCAGGGGCGGGGTACGCAATTTCACAATTAACAGACAATTTCATAGTAGCCCAGGGTAAAAAAATTGTTTTTTGGGCTGACTTTCTTTAACATTTCAAATAAAACTGTTGAGCTGTGTAGAAACTCATAGGAACCGACTCAAATATCAACTCCTAAAAGTTCTACTTGCCTGGATGTAATAGATATTTTCGTTTGATGCAAGTCCTAGGGGAGAGGTACAACAAATAGGGGACCTTTCTGCCAGTGGGTCTGATTCCACTGATATTCAAAAATGAGACAGACAACCCCCTTTTTCTCCGGTAACTGTCATTTCCTTGGCATTTAACTCAAATTCAAACCCGAAGAGGCCATAATAAGTTATTCAAATATTTATTTGAATAAACACAGAAAATATCGATTGGATCGAAACAATCAGTGGAGTAATAATCTCTGCAGAAAACCGAAGGTCATAATCGTAGATCGAGGATTTACTAAACTGTCAAAATAGGAAAGATTTGTACCATGCTTTAGCCTAAAATAAAAAATGTGTATAAAACTCTCGTAGTTGAGAAACACAGAAGGCAATCTCTATTCTGCCTACCCTGTGAAATACTCAAAGTACGTCCCCATATCATGCCATTTCTTTCACTTACATCCTTTACGGTGGTACAAAACCAAAACAGAAGAAAAATAAGGTTGATTCAAGAATCGTTAGGCTGCTCGTAAATTTAGAAATTTTTTCCAATTTTGTTTCCCTTTTCGTACTACTACAATAGTTCAAACACTCGAAAAAACTGTTAAATAAAAATTTAGGTCAAATATAGTTTTCATACCAATCAATAACGCTTGATCTAATTTCCTAAGAGTATTCAAACTTTGAAGACAAAATCACCAATAGGAACTGGAAAAGCCACACGTGTACTGAAGGTACATATCTTTGACATTTTGTGCAAAGATACTGACTGCTCAGTGTAGCAATATCTGGGGCCAGCCATGATTTAAAATGACAGTAGAAAGGTGAATCTAAGAAATTTATTTATTTGTTTTCTTCATTTTTATTTTTCTGTTTGGATTTTAGTCCAACTGGACGTGAATTTTTCATACTTCAAAAAGGAAAAAATATTAGTTTTCCTAGCAGAGAGGAGACATTTGCATTTCACAGAGCACATTTTTTCCAGTAAAAAGAAATTCTACTTTGATGAAACTGAAGAGTTCAACGGCAGCAACAGAAGTTATATTTTTGATATTAGCAAGGCAAGTAAAAAAAAAAGTAAAAAAAAGCTGCATGAATGATATATCTTCTGTAATTTCTTCCCCCCCCCTTTCTTTATAGAAAGGCTCACAGCGCAGTCAATAGTAGTTGTATGCCACTAATCTTGGCCGTTTGATTTCCTACCGTACAGAACTATTAGAACTCCTCCTAATGCAGTTAAAATGACCTTCCGGACACTGCTTCGCGGCTGTTCAACATGATAAAATAGAATAAAATCTTTGCAATAAGCACTGACTTTGGAGATGAAAGTTTCTCCTTCGTAAGGAACTTACTTTATCCGTCTACTGTCATCTCCTAGTGCAGTTTCAACACGTGGTCGGACGAAGGACCAAGGGCCAAAATTTTTGTGCTCTTCTTGAACCCAAACCAACTCAGCATTACTGTATTTCTCACATTCCTCCTTTACAATGTCGAACGGGAACGGAGCAAGCTAAAGAAGACAAAACTTCAATAATCCCTCAGAATCTAATAATCTGAAATGACAACTTACAACCTAATAACTACGTATAATAATATGATAGAAAATTAAATTTGATTCATCAAGCCTCCATACTCGCAAATTCGTCTGCAATGTAGGAAAAGTAACATCATTTATAATGTGAGAGACACATAGTTTTTACACGATGAAAACATTTATTTTCCTTAAAATTATTTCATAAAATTTATTTATTGATAAAATTTCTTCTCTTTTTATAAGATTTTATGGTAATTTAAACTGTTTTCGAGCTGCATCAGAATTTTCAGCCACACTTTCAAAAATAATGCGACAAACTAATGCCTAGCCAATAGCCTCAAAGTTTTACATAGAAAGAAGAATCAATCTAAAAAAAGAAGACTGAAGAAATCAAAATGCACACTGTAATCACTAAGTCAGCAATTTTACTACACTTTTTTGTACCAAACAGTAGAAATTGACTTTCAAAAGGCAATATAATTCTTGTTCCTTCTTAAAAAAAAAAAAAAAAAAAAAAAAAAAAAAAAAAAAAAAAAAAAAAAAAAAAAAAAAAAAATCGGACGAAATTACTTGGGAGGGGGAGTTCATCTACCCGTATTTCAAACTCTGTTTTCATCGATTTCTTTTTTTTTCATTC
>CM051270.1:23591704-23594204 GCA_027921565.1 Artemia sinica | reverse complement strand
CTGTGTTTATTTATTTACCTTTTTTTTTTTTTACCAGGTGTGATCGTATCGACCCAGAGGTCCTAGAATTTTGCGAGAGAGCTTATTTGAAATGAAATTAAAAGTTCTAGCACCTTTCTTAATCAAATCACAAAACAATTTAAAGATAGAATCACTTTTTACAAAAAAACTGCATTTTTGATGTCTTTTTCATACTGCAGTCTTTTCAAAGATATTTGCTTTTTGAAACAATTAAAAAGTTCGTGGTAATGAACTGTACAGTAGTTCATCGTAAAATGTGTCAGTCAAGAGGATCTCATATAGTAGTTATTAATAGAAGTTTTGTTTAGACTTTAAAAACCTTCACCACTGATGCTTGTGCCAGATGGATTATACACAACAGTAGTTCACATAGCTGTCAACACCGATGAAGGACAGCACAGTACAGTGCAAAAGATGTTAATTTGAACGGAATTAAAAACTAGAACAACTTACCAATCTATTGATATAATTTCGTTTTTTAAATCATTTTACTTTCCCTTAGACAGATTAAGATGTATAACCCCTTTTCCTGGAAATATGCTAAATACATATGGCCAGGCATTAATGATAGTTTTGCAGGGCGAGATTCAGGTGAGAATATCACATCCTTAAATAACGTAAATGGTGGTGATCAGGCCTGTAAACATCACAGCCCAAGCCCTATTTGAAAAAAAAATATCAGAAACTTTTTATTAAAACATTATGTCCAACCCAAGGCCGTATCCCAGGGGGGGGGGTGAGGGTTACCCAGTTTGAACCCCCCCCCCCCCCCCGAAATTTTGACCGAGTCAAAAAAAAGTTCGAAAATTAGAAAAACCTAGGTAAAAATCAGTAAATTAGTCGAAAACTGAGTCAAAAATTAGTAACCCCCCCAAAAAAAAGTCAAAAATTGTACCCCCCCCCCCCCCGAAAAAAATCCTGGATCCGACCTTGTGCCACCGATCGAGGGTGTAGTTTAAGGAAGTAATCTCAGTTTGACAAACAATATCATATAATACCTTTTATAAGTTCCACAACACATTTATGAACAACCAGCCTTGAAACCAATATTAGAACGATGAAAGCCGCGGTAGTGATGATGGTATGACAGAAACGTGGCATAACAAAAGGTTGAGGAACATAAAATAAAGAGTTCTCTAAAGGAATTGTCTGAGGAAAGTACGAGTCTATGAGTAGATATGATCGCATATTTAATAATAAGCTATAAGAAAAATGTGGCCTCAATCTCACTTTCAAACGGCTATAGGGAAAGATAGGTTAAAGATGGCTTGGCCATGTTTTTACGGATGTCAGGATTGCAAAGACTGTGCTTTTTGGCCGCCAATTAAGGGGCAAACGAAAAGCAAGTCACTCCCCGAACGAAAAAACGTGCGAAGCTGTGTTGGCCTCGGGCGACTTGGTGCTCCAATGAGTTGTCAGTAGCAGTAGTGTAGATATAATACCTCGAATAATTAAGACTTATTAAAATCTTGATGCATGGAAATCAATTTTGAGCTTACAAGTTCTAATAAGTGTTTTTTTTTTTTCTTTTTTTTCATTCCATGTTGCATTTTGAGTCTATATTTGGTTTTGTATTTAGAGTTATTAACAATAACTTTACAATAGCTTTAAGCTAACACAAATATGTCAATATTAGAAGCAAAAATGAATCAAATAATGCAAGGACCTACAAAAAATATATTAAAAAAAAAATAAATAAAATGATAATTGCTTTTTTATGGTCAACACAATAAGATTCATGGAAAATGCCATAAAGTAAAAGCAATGGTTAAAATTACGAAGTGACATTCTCTTGGAATAGAAGTCTACAGGCATTTTCTCTAGTCCGTCTAGTATGGTATGTTGCCAAGGTATCGTAGTAGGAAGAAAGAATGGGATGGTGAAAGTTGGACTGTAGGCATTTTGACTCAATTTTACATCGTCTTATTTCTAAGGAAGTCAAATGAAGCTGATTTAGCACATTTTCATATCAAGTAAATAACGAAATATCAACATCAAGCAATCAAATCAATGGTTAAGTTACGGATAAAATAATGCACAAAGGAACAAGAGTCTCTCTCTGTTGCCAAAATCAAATTCTCTTGAAGTAAAACTCTACTGGGATTCTTTCTAGTTAGTTTAGAATGATATTTAAGCCAAGTTGTCTTGGTACAGAGGAAAAATGTGACGATAAAATTCAGAATCTAGGTATTTCAATTTAAGGTCCATGGTAAGTTCATGTCGTCTTATTCCCAAAGAGGTCAGACACAGCTTATTTAGAAAATCTTCATAAACATAAAGGAAGAACTTAGAAGAATAATTGTAAAGATAAAAAGAGAGAGGAAAGACATATATATATATATATATATATATATAATATATATATATATATATATATATCTATATATATATCTATATATATAGATATATAGATATATTCTATTATATATATATATAAGATATATATATATATTATATATATATAATATATATATATATA
>CM051270.1:23461704-23589204 GCA_027921565.1 Artemia sinica | reverse complement strand
TCATCTAGAAATACCGTATGGGAAAATAGTCCCAGAGGAGGAAGAAGGGTGTAACCCTTGCCTTGGATGTAATGATAGACCGGGAGCTGTAGAGACAACCTTCACTGGCCAATAAAGTCGCTTGATAAAGAAGAAATTAGAACAGATACAGGAATTGCATAATCGTGTTTTTGCGACTTATTTTCTGTTCAGATGGTCTAAGCCTCCAAGAGAAGACTTTTGAGCACAGGGTCGATTAACAACTGGCAATATTCAGCTAAAAAAGCATCATGGATAAATTTGAAGAACTGATAATATTCAGAACGAAATCTTTGCATTTTATTTTAGGAAAAAAACTTGCCGAGTAGCGCATTGCGAGCCATTTAGAAAACTATTTCGAGCTAAAAAGATTAATACACAGTTCCAAATCTAATTGGTTCTTAATTTTTTTTTATTTGTTTCTGATCACCAGCGATAACAACCACTCAAAGGATATAACAAAACTGCTCGCCCTTGCAAGTTTCAGTTTCCAAGTCCAATGGCGTAGCAGGACCTTTCTCTGTGGCTCAAGGTACGATTTTTCGATACCTTGTCATCACTATCTCAATCAACTCACGTAAAACCTGGATACTGAAGGTGGATGACTAGTGCTGACTCGCAACATCTGTTTTAAATGCCTACATCGAATCTCCGGAATCGACTGCCTTGATAGAATCTCTAATTTCGAACTCCTCGAGCACCTCAAAATCCGACGAACAATTCCCACGACGATCCAGCTCCACCAACGTTGATGGCTCAGTCACTTCCAACACACGAGTTAGTCCCGTCTCCCGAAAATCATCGTCGAAGGCTGTATCCAAGGTTCTCGTCCTCGTGGTCGCCCCCCAAAGAGGTGGAAGAGCAGTTCGCACCTCACTGCCTCTCGGACCTTCTTCATTTAGCAGAGGACCGCGACGCATATAGAGGACACATCCATGTCATTGCGAAGAAAGAGGCCCCTAACTGACCTTCAAGGACGGAACTTAAGTCAATAATTATAGTGTCGAAAATTCGTTTCAATCTAAGGAACCAGCACGGTTGTTTTATTTCATTTTATTTATCCCTAATAATCATGACTTATATCCATTCTTAGCGCAACATCAATTTAACAAAACGACACTATATCGTCTTTCAAAAAGGTTTTTCAAGTTATGTCAAATAATTCAAAATAAAAATTTGGTCATTTTGTAAGCTTATTAAATAATTACCGTACATAATACTCTTTCCACAATTAGAATACTTTATTAATGACTTAGAAAGAGTATTGATATTTATGAGTAATTCATTTCAAATTGAGGGACGGATCTAAAAGCCGTTTATAAGAGAAAATACATATACCGTACATGTTAACATTCCCAAATATGCTGCCACCATAGCACTGAAACAAAAGTTAAATCCAGTGGAATACAAGGTCCCATGACTTTCCATAAATAAAATACATATATTAATCGCCCTGATGCTTCCAAATATGCTGACATTCCTACATTGAAGGAAATATGGGGGTATGCAGGTCCTATGGCAGCAGTAATTAAACCTTTCTTAAATACTTCGAAATATCAAAATTAGCTAAGCAACTTCGATTGTTAATTGTGTAAGTAACCGGCTTGCTTACAATATATTTAAACAAGATATATATCGTGCTATAGATAAAAAGAGGTCCAGGCCCAAGGGCGATGGCTTCAAAAGACACACAAAAAGAGCAGTTTAGGACCCTATTTTTCCATTGGTTTCGGGAAAGTCTGCTACGGCAATCTTAGGTGAAGATGAGAGGGGTGGGCAGGGGGACTACTATTGGTATACATGAGCTATAGCAGAGTTCTACTCAAAATTTAGGGGGAAACAGAACAGCCTTCCATAAGTTTAAATACGCATATCGACCATTGTAACGCTTCTAAACATACTGAAATGCTCATATTAAAAGATCGAATAAAATCCAGAAATAAGCAAGGTCTGGTGACCTTTCTTCAGCAAAAAGAAATACGCAAACCAATCATTTTGAAATTTTCAAACGTGCTGAAACCTCTATATTAAAAGAATAAGCAGAATCCCGAGGATAGCAAGGTCCAGTCGCAGTAATAATGAAAAAATTGCCCAATATTTCGAAATATTTGACAGTACTTACCAAGGACAGCAAATTCAGAGAGGGAACTGTTGCAAACGGTGTAGGGTGCTTGATCTGGATACAAATTACAAAGTGGGTTCCAAATTGACTTGTCTACTGTCTGATGGTGGAGAATGTGGTGTCGGTGACTGAAATGATTTCATTACGTGAAAAATACGAATACCCTTACATGATGAAACTATTAAACATGGTAGTTGAATTCAAATTTATTGGAGTTATTAGCTACCGAAATTAAGTCATGATTATTTTCATCTTGGCAAATCTATGACTAGTTCCCGCAACCTGTACATACCTCGTTTTATGGCGCATCTGAAAGTCAGAACGAAAGTGGCTTACGGTGGCCTTTTTTTTTCTTGCGGTCAAGAAGAGTCTAGTCAAATGTCGTTGTTAGGGACTGGTCAATCCTTAAGTCTAATTTCATAAATATAAAAAACACACACAAACTACACAAAGGGCACTATAAAAAAGCTCAGGTCAAAATACGTATCTGAAAAAAAAAAAAATTGTACAAGAAAAAATGAAGCCCTAAAGGCAAAATTTTATCACGAGAATATTTTTTTTCTTTTTTTTAGTTAAATGCAAAATTCACGTACAAATGATATACAAGCACTAGAATCTATAAATCAAAACCGAAATTAACTAATCAATAAATAGAAAACATTGTTTTAAAAGTCAAAAAAAGATATTTTGGCACAACAGAAGGTCTTGAGTTACAAAATAAGTCGTCTTGAACAAATGCTATACAAGATATACAAGTGATATACAAGTACAAATGATACTAAGTAATTGAAAAATTAAGCACAATAGGCCGCATTGTGTCCTCTCTGTTGAAAATTTTGAGGATTCATGATCTTAGGATCACCTTTAAATGATCATACCTTGCGTCTATGGTCCTAGCAGGTTTTCTATATACGATAATACAAACAAACCAGGCTTTATCGTATGAGCATCGATAAATAAAATGAATTTTAGCTATGTTTGGCCTATTGACATTATTTTGAATTAGTTAATAAGAATTGCTGAATTATGGTTTAACCCTACTTAGTTATAGTAGCTTATCATAAATACGTCGTTATGTATAATAAGTTATTAAAACTCATTGCTCTTTACGCTGAAGCTCAACATGGCATTCAGAAGGTACTGACCTGTTGTTTTCAAAGACAATGTTAATTAGAAATTAGTTGTTTTGGTCTGATTTAGAACCCAATATTTCAAATTACATGCGTTTAAATGATTAAATTTATTCTTGGGGCAGAGTACTCAAAAAAAAAAAAAAAAAAAAAAAAAAAAAAAAAAAAAAAAAAAAAAAAAAAAAAAACATGTCGTTCTTCGTTAAAACACAAGTTTATCGTAAATAGCAGGAGAAGCTTTGGGGAGGGGGTGGAGGTGGGTATTACTCTAGTTAATACAATATTTATCAACATGTTTATGCATAGTCGTTTCAGGAGCGAAATGATGGAAATTTACTCCTTTAGCAATTTCTAGTTTGTGAGATATATGCTTCCGAATTCATTTTTCATTGCATTTTCCTTTGTTTTCGATAGCTACCCGACAAAAACTAATTCAGTTATATATTTTCAAAACGCGCAGAAACTTCACCCACTTAGTCATTATGGAAAACAAAGCAACTAATTAAACGGTTTGTAAGTTTAGTATCCCCTTTAAGTTTCAATCTAATCCTCAACTGCCCTGTTTGTATTCAATTTACCAATAACGAGACTCTTTAGCTGAACATTATTTCAAGGCATGATTTGAGACAGAAAAAACCCTAAATTTTGGTCAAAAATGCTCATAAATTCTATACTACTATCAAATAAAAGAAAGAAAGAAGTTAAATTTAAAAGAAAGATATAATTAAACTAAACATAAGAGGGGTGGCCGTCCCCTAAAACCCCCGGTTAAGAATGGACATAATGCTTCAAGAATGAAAATGTGTCCTTGGTTTACAAAGTAAAACTTTCAATTCAAATACTCGGATTTTGAAAAAAAAAAAAAAAAAAAAAAAAGAAAAAAAAAAAAAAAAAAAAAAAAAAAAAAAAAAAGCTGCTAATACCAACTGGCTATAATCAAATTTTCCATTTCCATGGAAACATGGAAAATTTGGTCGTCCCTAAACTTGGCCGAGGTGGGAGGATGTCATAAGGAAAAATTTAGGGAAATAGGAACATTTTAGGTGGGCGCAGAGAGGGAGGCTTTGAATAGATTGGGAGTAGTACTAGTAGTTTTAACTTCCAGGGCACCTTCCTCACCCAAAGAGAGATACATTTACCTTTCCCTTAAAAATCAGTGTGCAGCTATGTAATACTGCACATAGATGAATGCATTTCCAAAGAATCAATACATTCAAATTAACTATTATCGATAAAAATCCGTCAATCATATCGACGATACATGTTTGGGGCAGGGACGCAATGCGCAGCCCTGTAGCTGTATGTTCTCAAAAACTGGGAGGTTGTATACAATGATTTTGATAGTTTTAACTCATAAGCATCCCAATAATTTTCAGCCGTTACTGTTTTGGCCCTGTATAGGCCAAATTATGATTTCGGGTACAAAATGAACGAAAACTGAGCCTTACTGTGCTACGATCTCTTTTGCCTCTTAAGAACGACCATAAAACTCAAAATTTACACTTATATGAGCCCTCTATCAATAATCTATGGCCACTGGCTCGATGAAAAAACAAAACAAACACACACACACAAATAAATCCATGGACAAATACCATTCTAAGACAAATACCAAGTTTAACATTTCTGCAGATAGGGAGACTATGGTCTAGGGTTATCAGACATTTTCAACTTACTTACACAATTTTCATCAAGATCACAACACTCTTTTGTGGTGCCTTTATCCCCTACCCCTACCCCTTTTCAAAATCATGTACATTTGTTTATTCTAATAATTTTTCCTAGGTAAATATAAAAGTAGAATTGTTTACATTCTATTTACAAGCATTTAGATCAATACAGATTTTATCTACATTTAAAAGCCATATTGAACCAATGCAGATTTTACAAAACAAAGCCCTAAGAATCCGGAAACTTTTTATTCCGTCACATATTCCACTTACAAATAAGTCTTGTACAGTATTTTTATATACTTATCTAGATACATTTTCAGTTTCTCAACAACTAACTTTTGGAGCAGGCCTTTTCAAATTTAATTATTACATTAAGAAATTACCGCCATATTACCTCAATCAAAGTTTATTCTCCCAATCACAAGATTTACATAATTACAACACTCGACAAAAAAAGAATATCTACATTGCCAAGTATAGTATTGAGGATCTAAATTTGCTCTGTTCGTGTCGATAGCCCGGTGCTGGGATGCTCACAAGGATCTTATTGATAAATTTACTTCTATCCAATTAATAAAAAGGAATCTTAAATCTCGTCTAGTTCAAAATTATCTTAAATTTTGCATCTATTTAATAAGATGACATTATTTGTATGCTTTGTTGCTCTGGTTGAATGTGGACCTCTCGGCTATCTTCTAGTATTAATTTATATTTAATAATATTGAAATTTTTAATGTTTTTTTTTTATGAATCGTAGGCTAGCTGCTACTTTCCTATTATTGTTGCGCTATTGTATCTTTGTAGTAGTGTTATTTGTTATTTTATCGTTGTCTAGGCCTATTGTTTCGAGCTTGTCTCACCATGGGCCAGTGTCAAATATATACATATATATGTGAATATTAAAATGATTGAGCTTGAACTTGAACTACATATTTGTAATCAGTAAAATCAGCAAATTTATCTGATATTTATATTTCTATGAGAATTCTATTCTAAAGGTTTAGCTAACTAAAGACAAGGGTTATAGCCCCCCCCCCTCTATTCGCTCATCCACCACATCATAATACCTGTAAAAAAAAACTGCAAGATTAAAGTTCAGTTTACATGCCAACTGTACTTCACTAAGAAGCAACACATTTCAGAATATTTTTACACAAGGACATTACCATCGTTTGCTAGTTAAATGTACACGTCCAAAAATTTTCAAAGAGGAAGATTTTTATCTGATTTTCTAAAAAATTTATTTCGCTTCTCTTTTTCTGTTGCTCTACATTACATTGTTGTTGAACATTGAAGAATTAGACAGAGAAAATTAGCAACAACGACCTAAACCAAGTTCATTTAAACAGACCTAAAGCGGAGAGAAACAAATACGTTTTAAAAACGTACATACTATAAGTTTTTACAAACATTTAAAAAAGACTCGGATTGTTTTAAACACCAACACTCTCACCCCACTGAGAGTGAGCTCACCTCACTCTCTGCCTTCTACATCCCACGTGAAGATTTTGAAATATGGCTTCTATGTAAATTCTATAGGATAAATAAGCAAAATGCTTAGAAATAATAAAAGGTGGATTTACCTGAAAGTTCCTCTTTCGACGTCTTGGCCGCTAAGTCGCACATGTATCCCTTCACGAAGAAGAGAACCAAAAGCCATTGCTTCAGCTAACGCCCAGTCAACACTTCGATGCTCAACCATGTCCATTCTAGATCTCAAGATACGCTCGATACCTACCGAATAGTAGTTTAGTTTTTGGTTTTTAAGGCGTTGAAACAACCTTCCAAGCTATTTGTCCTATGTTTCTTGCACCGCGCAAGAAATTAAAAATCAGACATTTTAACTGCCATTATATTGTACCCAATTTTGCCATTTCAAATACAAAATTTTAGTTTCCATTGTTTTCTTTCAACTTTTTCTTTCAACTTTTTCTTTTCAACTTTTTCTTTCAACTTTTTCTTTTCAACTTTTTCTTTTCACATTTTTCTTTTCAACTTTTTCTTTCAACTTTTCTTTCACTTTTTCTTTCAACTTTCTTCACTTTCTTTCACTTTTTCTTTTCAACTTTTTCTTTCCACTTTTTCTTTTCAACTTTTTCTTTCAACTTTTTCTTTTCAACTTTTTCTTTCAACTTTTTCTTTTCAACTTTTTCTTTCAACTTTTTTTCAATATCAAATAAACGTCGACACTTTTCAATGCCATATCATTCAACTAAATAAAAACTGTAATTAAACAAAAACAATTTTTGTTTTCCTTAGAGATATTCCTTATATCTGAGCAAAATACTCAGATTTTCTATCCTTACCTGTCACGAGCACCTAGACTTAAACCCAATTTTGCCACTATGATAACTAAAGTGTGTAGTAGTATAGGCAAGAACAGGCTTTGAGAGAGTCACATTCTCTCCACCACTAACTAGAATTACAAAACAATATTTATACTTTGCATTTTAAGATATGACTATGAAACGCCCTTGTCCATATTAACTAGAGAAAAAAATAGATCAAAAAATTCCGTTCGGGTAACTTCGAACCTCCAGGTCCGCAAAAAACCATCTTCTAGGCTCAAAATTGGCCATTATGTCCATTCCTGAAAGGTTCATTCACCTAGCTAACAGCTTGCTCAGATAAGAAAAAGCCAGGTTGTTTATGTATTTCATGTACTAGGACACGTTTTGTGCTATGTGAGTGTAGCTTTTTCAGATATGGATATATAATTAAATAAGGGAATACAAAATCGACCTGAAGTCAACATAGCTTCTAAAGAATACAAAAACTCTGTATTTGATTTTCAAAATTACGACTTAAAAATAAATTTAAAATTCATTTTTGTAAGATTGGCGTTCAAGCTTTAACTGCTGATTCTAAACTTACATTTCTTAGAACACAGCTTTAGTTTTTTTTTTTTATATTGATTACTATTGGATAAGTTCCAAAAGTGAAAGAGTGGACACGTGGGATTCCCCCCCCCCCCCAATGAATTTATAAATGTGAAGACAGTTGGCGGTTGACCTTCGCGTTACTCTTTTATGGCGCTTAGCAAAAAATATTAAGTTCCATAAAACCAGTTTTCAAGTAAACTGTAATAGTTAGTCTTTGTTTTCAATGTGTTTGATGGTTAGAACATTTTGGCCCTGTCTCTATAAGCGAGATTGCCTCATAAACACTTTACCAATAATTGTCAAACAATGTCAGCGTATTCTATTATGATCCACAATCTTTGCATGACGATTTGCATGGAGTGGTGTCAAGTCATAAAAATGTAGGGGGAGGAGCAAAATTTATTTTTTGAAACCTAGCTTTTTTTTTCTCTAGTATTCTTTTTTAATAAAAACTTCAAAAAAGGCTTTTTCAATGAAATTCCCAAAAAGTTGTTTTCAAAATCTAAGGGAGGTGGGATAACAGATGATTCCTAGCAGATATATACTGTAATATTCATGATGCCCCGTTAATGATATCTAATTTAAAATACATATTGATAGTGATTTCAAATCTTCCATAAGTGATGCATAGCTTTTCTACTGACGAACAAAGTCTGACTAATACTTTATGTCCACCTACGTCTAAAAAGCAGTCTTCAGGAGACTTTGGCTTTCTAAAGAAATCACCAACGGTATTACTTAAAATTATACTTTATTTGGTTGGTATTATGTATTATCTGTAAGTGACGTTGCAACGTGCACGTGACGTTCCACTGGAACACATCAGAAACGTCACGACATTTCTAATATATGTAAACAAAAAGGAAAAAAAACAAACTGAATATGCTAAGCGCAGCAGTATATTATCACTTTTCTTTAAGATTACCGATTTTTTCTTAAATATTTGGCTTAAACTTGATGCATTAAAAAGTCTGATATTTTAATTAACTTACAAACTACTGAAAATAAAAGAAATTATTTTCTATAGATTCTCGCATGGCTGCAGCCAAAATTTATGTTAAAGTGAGGCTATAGAAATGTCCATCTATTTTTGGTGAGTAAAAGAAAAACATTTTTTGGCCATATTTCACCTTTATTTATCTAAATTGTGACTCGTGGATTTTGACAAAAGGCTGACAAGCAAAATTTTTTCAAAAATATTGTAATTTTAGTAAAGAAGAAACTCTAAAAACTTTTCTAGTAAAAAATATTTCATCTACTGAAAGCAAACATGTAACGGCAATCTCAGTGCAACTTCATTACTTATCATGTTAATATACCATTTTTAGTTTAATTTTAATAATTGTCTTTAGAGAGTTCGCTATAATTTACTCTTAATAGTTTAAAGTTAAAAAGAATCGTCTGTCACGGGTGAAAAATTCAGCAATGCTTTAGATAGGCTGTTCAAAAATGAAGCCATATTTAGATTTTCATATATGTTGATTGCATATCTAGATCATATACATAGTTAATCCATGGTTAGGGGTAACGTTACACAAGAAAGCTGAAATTCACAAATTCTATTATAAATGAGGCAATGTCATCTATTGAATTTCCGAGATAAAAATTCAGTTTCCATGAAAAAAACACGTGTTAAAAATAAACAGATTATTTTATAGTCATTACTATTATTCTCCATGACCACACTGCCTTTTCTATGACGGACCTATCCCTATTAGGAATTCTTATTGATTTCGTTATTTTATAGTCAATTTAACCAAGATCCTGGAAACTAAGCGACAATCCTGAATCTCAGAAAAAAACCTTAATTTTACGAAACTTTTAATAATTTTGATCGAAGATCGTTTACAATTAAGAAACACGGCAATACTGATTACTTCGATCCCACCAAAAAGCTTCGTTTTATTGTAATCTCGCAATTTTCTTTTTGTCGGTTCACGATAATTACCTACTTATGGGTAAAACTAGATCATTGATCAGGAATACAACATTCACAAAATTTTAGATAGGATGTTCAAAATAAAAACGCATCGTGCAAATTTCCCAGGATTAACAGTAAAAAGTTACAAAAAAGTAGAAATTAAAAATTTTATTGTATTTAAGACAACACCATCTATTGAATCTACGATATTAATAATAGAACAATAATTATCATAAAAAGTCTAAAAATTGTGGCTAAATATTCTTCACTGAAAAGCCCAATCTAACAGAAGAAGAACATAATATGGCGAATTTTAACCAGGATCCTTTAAATTGAACCGGCATGGCAACCCTAATTCCTTCTATCCCAGCAAGAACATTTTACCTTTGTGAATAACAAAGCCAGCAGCGTTGGGTGGTGGCTGAGAAAACCGTTTGCCAATATGATCCAAAGTTTCTTCATGAACTCCAGTTGTCGACATCTTCAATGGATCTTTTCCTTCGAAAAATCCAGACCAGGGTGAATCCAGCCAATCCTTATATCTGATCTGCTTTTCGTTCTGAGAATTTACATAAGACTCTTCGCAAATTTTGTCGTATTTTGAACGAATATCCTGGAATATAATATGGTTTCAAATATTAATGAATAAAACGAGCAGTCCTAAGGTAGTCCCAATCACACATTCACAACGTAGTCTCGAGGACTATAATACCACCCAACAGTTAAAATAATTTTGCAAATGAGGAGTAACAGAAACGAAGTAAATATTTTTTATTCCAAGTTGGAACAAAAATTATCAGAGGCAACGCTATAGCATTGCCTATAGTGAAGTAAAAAAACAAACAAAAAACACACACATCATTCCTGACGCAAAAGCTTGTAATGGATCCGATTATATAACTGAAACTAAACCAATTCCAGATTTGATAATAATTCTGAAACTTCCTCCAGAAAAGAAAAAAGTGACTCATTCTAAAGTTAAAACGAAGTCTATAGTTTATTATATGACTGTTTAAATAAATAAAAAACTAAAAATAAAAAGAGGGGACATCATAGCATATGTTAAATACGTAACCTAACCTAGGCCCCCCCCCAAACCACGAAAAACAACAGTTTAAATATTTTAAACGCGATAAGAAATCACGCTTTGCAATCCATTTATCTAGCAAATACCCGTTTGTCTGGTTTTTCCTTGTACAGTCTACAGCGCTGGGTTAGATACAATGCACCAGTACCGACCAATACCTTGTATTCTGAAACTTCTTTCAGAAAAGAAAAGAAACTGACTCATTCTAAAGTTAAAACGAAGTCCATAGTTTATTATATGACTGTTTAAATAAATGTCAAATATCTGTTAATAGCAAGTTTTTTTTAATGCGTGTAGACAGGGTGAACTAAAAAGAGGGAGATTAAGATGGCTGAAGCCGTTTCTCCGCTCCTAGGGCTCTCATCATGGTTACAGCAGCAGCTGCAACCTAGTAAAGAACGAACCACAGCCCAAAGTAACAAAAATTAAATAACGCTTTTAAAAAGAAGTGGCTAGTGAGAAAAAATTGTATTTGTAGCTGATTCAGGAATGGTAACTCTTATCTCGATTAGTATTAATTGTAAAATGTTATTCTGAAAAAAAAAAAAATACACGGGAATTAAAAAAAAATAGCCTGAAAACCTTAAAACACAAAGTCGGATCGAAACGAAAAGTACACCACTGGAATCTCCATGGCCAAAAACGTATACAAGAAACTTACAGTCCCCTGGCTTGAAAAACAAGGAAAATAACTTTTTAGCATGGATAGCACTGATAGCCTTCTTTTTAATTTTTTTCTTCATTGCTAGCGGGGCACTGCAACATCATAGAGCTGTTTAAGGGCTCAATTGAAAGGAAACTTCTAGACCTAGTGCCTTTTATAATTAGCTAAAGATAATATTCAAGTAAAATATACTAAGAAACCCAACTGTCTAGAACAATTAAATAAACAAAACCATTCATCACCACACTAACATAAGCCAATCAACATCACACGAACACAACATCGTATTTTTTTTGTGCAACATTTCTGTTTGTTTGCATAATCCCAGGAATTAAGAGTCTCAAGGGCCCAAGTGTAAGATTTTGTGTCTTTCTTTTAAACAATAAAACTTTAGATTACAGATTAAATTGCTTTTTTTTATTTAATCTATAATCGAAATAGTTTTTATTTCGGAGTTTTTGTGACATTATCTTTCCAACTATATAAAAAATTCGAAAAAAATGAGACGGGATCCGCACTTAAAGAACAAACATCTATACAATTCCTGGTTAATTCGTCAAAAGAATAAGACAATAAACAAAAATCGAACCTTAAAAAAAGACACTGAAATAAAACATGTCCTTTCTTAAGCGACGGTAAAAAGGCAACTGGACAGAGGAAAGTGTATAGAGTGGCAATTCAAATTTTCAATGGGGAATTTGTTTTCGTAAGGCTCGTTTAGGTCCCAATAAGTTGCAAATTGTGACTTTGTGAAGATATGAAAGATCAATTCTTTCAAATATGAAAGAACTAGTAAGTTCTGTGAGATTTTATCAGTTTTTTATTCTTAACTCTGCACTGAGGAAGGTTAAGCGGAGGTCTCGTTCAAAATACTAGTACTGTTCTCTCTTTTTTCACTGAATATGATTTTCCTCGTTTGTATCTTAATTATGTTTTTTTCTTTGTCATGTTTAGCCAATGTGTTCTCAGCTCAAATAAATATTTTAGTCGATTCTTCATGATGCTCTGTAAAAAAGGAAAAAAAAAAAATCAAACACTTAACAATAATTTCTAAGACTACTTTGCAAGAACAGTCCAGTAAGAGACAAAATGTTTTTTGTAGCTTTTTGTAATTTCACAACTGGAGGGACTTAGGTAATTATATTAACTTAATACTGAGCTGAACTTTTTTTTTTGGTTTTACATTTATCACGCTGTAATCTTTTCAATAAGATAGCTGGTGGATCAGATGCAGATCAGTGGGTCAGCTGAAACCCATTATTAGAGCTAACAGATTGAATTAAAATTGCAAACAGAGAATAGTAATTTTTCAAAATCCAGTATTGTAATCTATAAAGACATATTCTATCACTCGACTAATATAAATCTCTATGGGAATAAATATCTAAAATAATAAAAGAGGATACCCATATTTCCAATGTTATAACATGAGACCCCCCCCCCTTTATTTCTAAAATCATAAACGAATTTGTGTTTATTTTGTTCTGACAAGCTTTCCTGTTATCAGATCCTTATTCAAACATACCTGCAGAGTCTAGACATATAACTTTAAAATAAAAAAGCAAAAATATCGAGCGTGTTCCAGGTTCGGCAAAAAGTTAATAACATTTAATAAGAATTTAATTTTTCGTTCTAAGTTAGAGCGAATTAGCAGTTGGAACGATCGAAAATTAATTTCGCGTTAAATTTTTGTGACTACGGTTAATTAGTATCGTTATTATATTAACTTCTGCACAATCATTATGAAATAGAGAAAAATAGAGGCAAATGGCCCATGTAATGAAAATTAATGAGCATTAAGACATCAAGACTCGTATTTTCATATTTTACTCATTACCCATTCGAACCACTCCAATTTTAAAAACCAATTATAAGCGTATTAAGGCATTAGTTAATAAAACGCTCCACCTTCGCAGTCAATTCGCATTAAAGCTGAAGTAAGTTCTAATTAAATTGCTATTTCTATCTGGAACACACTCATCATTCTGTGAGTACACTTACATCCATTTCTTCCTTGGTAACAATCCCTTCTTCAAGTAGTTGGGCAACATACTTTTCAAGAACATTTTTCGTTTGCTTCACCTTCTTATACATCAACGGCTGCGTGAACATCGGCTCGTCAATTTCGTTGTGTCCATTTCGACGATAAGATACCTATGAATTATATTATTGTACGAGAATGCTTAATGAAAGAAAACAAATTTGAAAATAATACCAAAAATATACTCAGAGGGTCTATAACGAAGCACTTAAAATTTGATACCATTCTGTTAAATAAGCCAGTATTTCGAGTTAGGTATATTCCGATTACCACTGAAGAAGAGAAAAATGACGAAGAATATACAGCGGTTGCTAACATTACATATTTAATAATAAATAATTATCTTTTCTCTAATGTGTTCAAACTAACTCTTTATAATGGTATTCAATACCGGTTTGATGTAGTCGAACGGGTTTTAGAAACAAAAACTGTTGCCTAAAAATATAACTAAAAAAAAAACAAAGTCTACCAGATACTTCGACGAAAACAAAAGAAAGACAGAAAGAAAGAAAGAAATAGAGAGAGAGAGAGAGAGAGAGAGAGAGAGAGAGAGAGAGAGAGAGAGAGAGAGAGAGAGAGAAGAGAGAGAGAGAGAAGAGAGAGAGAGAGAGAGAGAGAGAGAGAGAGAGAGAGAGAGAGAGAGATAGAGAGAGAGAGAGAGAGAGAGATAGAGATAGAGATAGAGAGAGAGAGAGAGAGAGAGAGAGAGAGAGAGAGAGAGAGAGAGAGAGAGAGAGAGAGAGAGAGAGAGAGAGAGAGAGAGAAGAGAGAGAGAGAGAGAGAGAGAGAAGAGAGAGAGAGAGAGAGAGAGAGAGAGAGAGAGAGAGAGAGAGAGAGAGAGAGAGAGAGAGAGAGAGAGAGAGAGAGAGAGAGAGAGAGAGAGAGAGAGAGAGATAGAGAGAGAGAGAGAGAGAGAGAGAGAGAGAGAGAGAGAGAGAGAGAGAGAGAGAGAGAGAGAGAGAGAGAGAGAGAGAGAGAGAGAGAGAGAGAGAGAGAGAGAGAGAGAGAGAGAGAGAGAGAGAGAGAGAGAGAGAGGAAGAGAATATAAGGCTTGTAAATAGGTACACGTCTTAATAAGTTATTTCATATAATAGAAACAACCAAAAATTCCGACGACAGAGCGAAAATACATTCTTTTGAGGCCTACAATGGCTTGAATTTATAGTTTAGTTATGTTAAAAAACTGTCATGTTTTTTTTTAAAATTGGTCTTTTTAACAAAGAAGCATGGAAAGATGCATTTGCAAGGCATTTCTAGTAAAACCTCAACCCATCCTTGCCATCTACTATGTAGAGTCAATAGTACCACCTTCGGAGATTATGTTTGAATTTCAAAATCTAAAGGATAAGAGACAAAGGGGTACTTGCCAAGTCAATGACTACATCTTTATGGAAAGTTGCTCGCCACTCCGCAGCAACATTGCAAACATGAACAACAGCTTCAGGGTCGTCAGCATTCACGTGGAAAATCGGAGCATTCACAACACGTGCAACATCTATAAAGAATAGAAAAATTACCATAGGACTCATGCAAGACAGACTCACATAAAAGAAATCTTATATTAACATCTTCAAAGAACACTTAATTAGAGATTAAACGCAATTTAGCACCTTCACGTGAGATTAAACAGCAAAATATGTCATAAAATCAAAATACAAAAGGAAATGTAAATACTGAGTAACTCATACCACGTAATCAGAATACAAAAATTTCCAGGGAAGTCCTTTTAATGACTTGCCTCTTGCTCTTTGCATCCTTTTACAGCAACTTTTCTATTAAAATCGATTCAATTAAACGTAGTTACGAACAAATAGATATATAGATATTTTATTTATGAAATATACATAACGCTACAAAATGCACCTGCGCACATGCCTAGTGTGAGCAAAGGGTAGCAAAGGGTAGCTGTTTATGAATAGAGTATATTGGTGAAGCCAGTTGGTGCACTGCTAATGTTTTATTAATAAGAAAACCACAACGAAGAGAGAAAGTATCACTCTTACTACTCTTACTCTATGACTAAGATCCTATTATGTTTTGAATAGAAAATTACGGTAAGTGCCTTACTGTAGTTTTTGGCAAGACTAGCAAAGTAGTCTTAGCAAGCCCTTTCCGAGTAAACTCCAGTCCATGCATAGCGTCAGCACATCCTCCTTGGTATTAATTTAATGGTTTCCCCCCTCCGAAAGGAATCAAGCCAACAAAATAGAAGTAATTCCATCAGAACCCTTGTTTTATACTCTTTCAAAACAGCATGGTTACTTGGAAGAAAATGCACACCCCACACCCTCCTCATGGTCCAATACAACTCGCTAATAATATATTTATGTTCTTTTTAACCTTGTGTTGCATCATCTGTCTTTGTTAAAACGGTTTTCTCAATTCTCAGTTCGATGATATCTGGAATTGCCTGAGTAATAATAAAAAAATTGTGGATATAATTATGAAATGATTCAAAGGTGGGTAACAACGGAAGAAAACACGATAATCTGATTAATAGAAACATCCTGCATATTGCAAAGTAAGACTTTAATTGGTTTAGTGTTTTTTTTTTTCTTATATATCCTAGAAGTATTCCTGGAACCATCAGGAGGGGGGGAGCATTGTCATAAAAGCGACCATAATATTTGGAAAGGGCATTAAACAAGGAATATAATTGTATTACTTTTATTTTATTGGCTTGTTTCCTTTAGAGGTGGTTCACCACTAAATTAAACTCCCATTTTCTGGGGACTTCTATGCACTGTATTCGGCTTCTAGACGACTTCAACCGGAAGTCAAGGGTATATAGACACCCAACCCAGAACACTTTCCTAATAATAGGAAAGTGTTTCTAATACAAAAAAAAGTAAAAAAGCCAATAAAATGAGGTTCAAAATTCACAGTACCAACGATTACGATAGTTGTAATTTTCTGGGGACTTATATACACTGTATTCGGCTTCTAGACGACTTCAACCGGAAGTCAAGGGTATATAGACACTCCACCCAGAACACTTTCCTAATACAAAAAGGTGAAAAAGTCAATAAAATGATTTCAGGATTTATAGTATCAACGATAGTTGTAATTTTCGCTTTTCTTTTCTTCTTAATTCCCGGGTCAAGGGTATATAGACACTCCACCCAGAACACTTTCCTAATACAAAAAAGGTGAAAAAGTCAACAAAATGAAGTTCAGGATTTATAGTATCAACGATAGTTGTAATTTTCTGGGGACTTATATACACTGTATTCGGCTTCTAGACGACTTCAACCGGAAGTCAAGGGTATATAGACACTCCACCCAGAACACTTTCCTAATACAAAAAAGGTGAAAAAGTCAACAAAATGAAGTTCAGGATTTATAGTATCAACGATAGTTGTAATTTTCTGGGGACTTATATACACTGTATTCGGCTTCTAGACGACTTCAACCGGAAGTCAAGGGTATATAGACACTCCACCCAGAACACTTTCCTAATACAAAAAAGGTGAAAAAGTCAATAAAATGAAGTTCAGGATTTATAGTATCAACGATAGTTTTAATTTTCTGGGGACTTATATGCACTGTATTCGGCTTCTAGACGACTTCAACCGAAGTCAAGGGTATATAGACACTCAACCCAGAACACTTTTCTAATACAAAAAAGGTAAAAAAGTCAATAAAATGAGGTTCAGGATTCATAGTACCAACGATTACGATAGTTGTAATTTTCTGGGGACTTATATGCACTGTGTTCGGCTTCTAGACGATTTCAACCGGAAGTAAAGGGTATATAGACACTCAACCCAGAACACTTTCTTAATACAAAAAAGGTGAAAAAAGTCAATAAAATGAGATTCAGGATTCACAATTCCCATGATTATGATAGTTTTAACTTGATCAGACATGAAAGACATTTCCGAAAAAAGACCTTTTCAAATCCAGCCCTCACCCTCCCCTCCCTGTCGAAATATGCTTTCAGGCTTGGCAAGCTGGAAAAATTAAGAGCCCAACCAATATTTTTTTTTACTTCAAACCATGTTATATGGGACCAATTCCCAAGCTGGCTCCTATTTTTCTTGATTTGACAAGTAACAGTAATAAGAGGTTGCAGCAGCTGAACTGACCAAACTTGCGTTGTCTTGTGAAAAAAGTTGTCGAAAAAAGTTGCGTTGTCTCGTTTTCTCGTGTAAACGTGCGTTGTCTCGTGTCTTGTTGTCTCGCCATTTCATTTTATCTTTTTTTTACTTGTTTTTCTCTCTGTCGAGCTCAATTCTTTTTTTAATTTGTCAATAGAAAACTACTAGACATTGATTATTGCTTGACATTGAGCATTCTACTAAGGGAAACGCGGTATAACATAGTTTGTGCCACCAGAAACGAGGAGATTAGGCATTTGCCGAGTTTGAACTAATATCCAGAGTGAAAAGAGGGCCAAGTTTTAATTACATTTACAAATAGTTAGCCACAATTAAAGAATCTTACCTGTGCAATATGGGGATGATCTTGAATGTCTGGGATCAGTAGTGAATCCAATTTGATTATTGACAACAATATGAATTGTGCCACAATTAAAGTTAGCCACATTTAGTTAGCCACAATTAAAGAATCGTTACCTGTGCAATATGGGGATGATCTTGAATGTCTGGGATCAGTAGTGAATCCAATTTGATTATTGACAACAATATGAATTGTGCCACGCGTGGTATAATCGCGCAAATCAGAGAGATGGAATGTTTCATATACAACACCTTGACCAGAGAAGGCTGCATCTCCATGAAGCAAGATAGACATACACTAAAAAAAAATTATTGTTATCATCAATCTCATAAAATTATTGTAAAGCACTTTTGTGTTTTAATTTTACCATAAGATTATTCAAAACTCAATTTTTCAACTAAGTTCAAGTAAAAATAAGATATTTTAAGAGTTTAAATTATGAATTTTTTAAGCACCAATATAAGGTTTGTTAGACATTAGTTCCGCAATAAGAATGCAAAACAGTTATACGGAAAAACTGTATTTGATACTTGGTATCTAAAGATATAATATATTCATTTCTTTGCTATAGTTTATTTTTACTCATATAATCATATCAAAACCACACTAAATCACATTGTTCAAGCTGGATTTAAGAAATCTACAAAGTCGACATGGCTCGGAATCATGACAATGGAGGTGGTCACACTCAACCTTTCCAGTATTCTTAATTTGGTTTAATTTTAATGGGTTTGGTATGTTATTTTTCTGCTCTTCCATAGTTTTAATATCTGAAAAAAGGACGAAAATTTTTCTATTTTTCGACAGCTAAAGGTTTCTTTCCCTTTACAGAATTAAATTTTTGGAATTTGGTATGCAGGGCTTTAAAGATTAAAATACGCTGAAAATTGGTTGAAAACGTTGAAGACGAATGTTAAATTTAACAACTGTTATTTTTGGACACCTCTTTTTGTATTTCTATTAATCTTTTATACCATACAACTAATAGGCATTATATTCTAGGGATAGTTCATACAGATAATTTATTTATGACACATTAAAAGTATCAATTTAAAAAAAAGGACTTTTTCTTACGGAAGTAAATAGCAAAGATGACACTTAAAACGATCAAAATTACTGTTCATTTTGTTTTGTACACATACCTACAAAACCAACTCAAAGAAACTGACTTGTGATATTTTACAATGTCACGAGTCAGAATATCACAGAGAAAAAAGGGACATGAGAGGGTGGCTAGATACCCTCCAATTTTTTTGGTTACTTAGGGTGCTAGAACTTTCGATTTCCGATCAAATGAGCCCTCTCCTGATCTTCTAGAATCACTGGTTCGATACGATCATCCCCCGAGAGAACAAAAAACCAATAAACACACATCCGTGATCTTTCTTCTGACAAAAATGCACGTTTCCACATTTTTGCAGATAGGAGTTTGAAAGCTCCATAATAGGGTTATCTGATATGCTGAATATGACGATGTGATTTTCATTAAGACCATGATGCTTTTTGGGGGTGTCTCCCACCCATGGGCATAGGGAGGGGGGGCAGCTGCCCCCCCCCCCTAGACCTTCAAATTTACATTACATATGGCTGAAAAAGCAGATGGTTTGGAAAAAGCAGTTGATAAAACTCCATCACACTATCGACTGCCCCCCCCCTAGACAATATGCTGCCTACGCCCATGCTCCCACCCCCTTTTTTCAAAATTGGGCAAATTTTCTCAGGCTCGTGACTTTTGATGGGTAACATTAAGCGTAAAGAACTTTATATATTTGGAATCAGCAAAAAAATTCTATTCTGTTAAAGCATCTATTGTTACCAAAGCTCTGTTTTTTAGAGTTTCGGTTACTATTGAGCCGCGTCACTCCTTACAGTTACCACGAACTGTTCGATGTTTGTATTTTCAAACTGACTTAAGCATCTTTTGAGCTTTCTGAGGTGTTTTTACCTTGTTTGAAATTTTGCGATATGAATGATATAAAGAGAAAGATGGAAAATCAAACCAGCGATTGAAAGAAATCAAAATATATCACATATTTGAAGAATTTAAGATAGATTTGCCATATAAAGTTTATTCCTTATGGTGTACCAAATGTAAACGTATATGTTTCCTTTTTTTTTTTTAGCTCCGCATAATCAAGTTTTACGACAGCCTATAGGTACATCAACGTTAGCATTAAACGTCAGCACTCGATAATTCTAGAAATATAAGGCAAATAAGTTAATGCCAGCAATAGTTCTAGAAATTAAGAAAACCCCCTCACCACCTTGGTCAGTAACTTTATATATGTCATTGGAACCCTCACATACTTATCAGACACGTACTTACCATCAAGTTATTCCTGTAAATGACTGGGTTACGACCTTACCACATATAGCCTACAATTTATTCCTTTTATTACTATTATTCCTTTTAATAAACCAATGATACATTCTTTTTAAGAAATAACTGCGAGTTAATCATTTTTAAGAACTTCAGTTCATGACGTCAACAAGTTGGCAGTGACAAATGTGCAATAGTAAGTATGACGGGACTAGACTCTTAAGGTCCAAACCGGCGGTGCTGATCTCCGTTTCGTTGCCCTTCAGCAACAAATGTGCAGTATATGTCCCTTTTCCTCTAAACAGATACAAAATGTGAAAAAGATAGCAATTTCCCTAGACATATCCCCATAACTCTATTCCTATATCCCTAAAACTTTATAGTAAACCAATACCCTTTTCCCTTCGGTATCTCCTCTATAGAACTGCTCAGCGCGGGTCTTTCCTTGAACAACGGGATCAACAGCTTCTAAATGAGAGGGATTGGCAACGACGGCAAGGCGGATGTTCTTGTTGGTGACTCGATTTAAGCGCTCAATGTATGTGCCCAAATGGTATTTGACATCACCAGATCCCTGCAAAAGCGCTTTTCATTACGAACAAAGTCAAAAGCTGAATAAGCTAATACTATTAAGCAAACAAAATTCTTAAAAAATATACAAGCAATCGTGGTTGCAGTAATAGCTGCAATCTAGTAAAGAACGAACCCTTGCCCATAGTAACGGGAAATTTAAAAACATATTTTAGCAAACTATGGTGAGAAAAAATCTCTATTCGTATCTGATTCAGGAATGATAACTTTTATTTCTATTGATCTGAATAGCAATATGTTATTATGAAAACAAATTTACAGGAAGTTGGAAAAAGAGCCTGAAATCCTACGAAGACTTCGTCACATCAGAACGAAAAATACACCATT
The DNA here is from genome assembly GCA_027921565.1 of Artemia sinica. NCBI lineage: Eukaryota > Metazoa > Arthropoda > Branchiopoda > Anostraca > Artemiidae > Artemia > Artemia sinica. Next base: position 23,567,967 of record CM051270.1, on the reverse strand, counting down.
TAACATTTAAATCTCCATAGTCGAAAACCCTATACAGTAAACTTAAACCCACCAATGTAGAACAACAACGAAAATCACTTTTATGTATTGATAGCCCTGACGTGTCCTCTTTTTTTTTTTTTTTTTTTTTTGTCATCATAGTTTCAATACAATTAGAGTAAAGTGGGGTATAAGTAGGGTAAGATATAATAAAGTAGGGTAAACAGCCGACTGCAGGACAAACTTTTTTTGATGTGGTACTGAAAGATCCAGAAAACATTACCTAAACACCATCACTTCAGATTTACTACAAAAGGATAATCTGCATCTCGTTCCAAATTAAGCGAATTACAATCATAGAAAAAATACAATAAAACGATTTTTGCTAATGTAGAAAACTACAAAAGTGCTTTACGCTTTTTCTCTGCAAAAAATATATTGCCAGTGTTTTAAGTAAAGTGCACATTTTCTAAAATTCTAAAATCAAGAAAACATCTGGAGTCAGTTTATTTAAGCTGTTTTTGAAGATTTATGTTGTATAGGTTGTGAAACACTGATTTTGTTTGCATGAAACCCCTCGAAAATGGTCAGATAGAAACAAAAAGTGCAACAATGGAATCCCCATTTAGGGAGCGAGGAACGAATTTTTTGATTTTTTTTTTTTTTGGAAAAGTGAGAAGAGTCAGCGAGTTCAGATTAGAATGTTGGAAGCCAGAGTCGTAACAGTGGTCAAGTATAGCTCTTAAGCGTGAGGACTTCGAAAAGATGTGGCATATATTTTGACTAACCGTAAATACAACAGTAAGTTGAACGAAAAGTGAGGTCACATCATACTTTGTAGGACCACAATGAAACAAAGGTAACGATGGTTGGACAATATTTACGGACAAAGAATTACAGATTGCCAAAGATTGTTCTTTTTGGCCATCCAACTGGGACAAAACGAAAAACAGGTCCTTCCAGAATGTGATGGAAAGAGGCAACAAGAAAGGATTCAAGGGAAATTAGAACTAAATGGGAGGCGAAAGCTTTGAAAATATAAGACTGAAGGAGGAGCACGCACAGCACTGCTGGCTTCAGGGGGCTTGGTATTGCAGCGAGTTGTTAGTATTGGTAATATTTTCAACTACTGTAGCAAAAATCACATTTTTACTCACGGACAAAGTTTACAAATAAATTGATGCAAAATCTGGAGGATGTTCTTTTTATGGTCACCTCGAAAACAGAATGCACATATCGATAGCAGTAGAAACTTGCTGCGATATTTTATGAAACTGGGATAGAGCTTTCATCACAGTTGCCATACCCAGCTGGACATTTGTATGTAAATACACAGTATGCATTTTCAACGACATTTTCACAAATTACGGATTTGGTGTCTCAGCCAATAGTCAAACCAAAAAATGAATAAAAACAAAATATCTTGATAAGAAAACCTACAAAAATATAGTACAAAATAAGAAGAAAAAAAAACTACCAAGAAACTGCTATAAGCTACTACATTTCTGACCTTAGAAGTACGTATAGCTCTATGTTCAGAGGTATCAAAAATAATTCAAAGAGTTCGAGCTTCATCCGAAAAAAAAAAAAAATAGTAAAGCTGTAGATGAAGCCACCATATAAAAGCTGCAATTAAAATTATGGTAAACAAGTCAACATACATCATCTGCCGCGTCAAGACCAGCAAACTGACAGAATATTTGTTCCAATGGTTTACGACAAACGTTGGCTAAAACGTTGAGACGTCCTCTATGCGGCATGCCCATAATAATAGACTCAACTCCAAGTTCACTACTTTTATCAATTACTGTCTTCATAGCAGGTATAAGCATTTCACAGCCTTCTAAGCCAAATCTCTTTTCGGATGTCCATTTTTTGGCCAGGAATGCCTCGAATCTGAAAGACGAAAGTTATTTTCAATAGTTATTTCGCTGAGGCTCACTATTACTTATTTATTCACAAGGTTTAGGCTTAAGCCACGCCAGACGCACCCGTTGAAAAAAAAAATAGACAAACGGGATTTATAAAAGATCTGCGTTCTGATTCCGTCACACCTGCGCTATACAATCGAAAAAATAAGATGACGAGAACTTAGTTCGAAATCCTACACCAGCCTTAATTTCTTCCCAAGTACATTCTACTAATATTGTGCGATTGCATTTTTTTAAATACAGCAGACAGATCGATAATCTATTGTTTCCATCTTTTTTAGCTTTAAAAAAAATACCTAATTTAAATCTTTTATTTAATGAAACCATCATAAAAATTAAGCTTGGACGTTGGTCGTAATCTAACTTACCAAATTACAGACAAGATGAATCACTCAAGCTAACCAATTTAAACTTTTGATGAATAATTGGGTGTAATAATGGGTGTTAAGTTCTCATGGTCCTTAACTGAAAGCGTAACCCAAAACCAAATTTTTACAATATGTCTAATTTTAGAGTTATACTAATACACTGCAAGTAGATAAACAATAATTGTATTTAAAATTTGTGTTAATCAGAAGTTATAATAATAATAATAAAAAAAAAAAAAAAAAAAAAAAAAAAACAAAAAAAAAAAAAAAAAAAAAAAAAAAAACAGTGCAAATACACACAAAAACAGTGTCGGCAAGTGTGACTACCATGTGGCTAGGGTAGTATCCATAATTTTTTCTTTGTATTCAAAGCATCAATGATAATAGGCTACAGTAAGACTATTCAGCAGAGGGAACAAAAGAAGTGTGTTTTTTTTGCAATCAATCTATAATTCTTCAGGACATCGACTTCAACAACAATAAAGGGTATAGAAACCGAAGAACAGAAGCTCTGAGAGTTCCTGAACAAATTCTTTAAGTAAGCTGAACAATCCAAATTACACACAAACGCCCCCAAGACTAAAGCTATGTCAATTAGCAGATAACCAATAGGAATCCAACCTGGAAGCAAAGACATAGACAGACTTTAAGTTCTTAGAAAGCATAGTAACTTCCAATAGCCACTCTAGAAAAAGAACTGCGCACCAGAACAATCCTAGCCAGTGCAGTATTTCAGTTGCTTCTACTAGTCACCCACAGCATACTCAAAGAATCTGAAATTCAGCCTGGTCAAGAGCAAAGTTTTGTCGGCTCTGAGTTGCTCTATACAATGCCTTAAGCTAACTGCAGAACAGGCCAAACATCTTCCTGCTTTTGAGAATAATAATTGTCGTTGCTGGGTCATAGCGACTAGCTCGAAACTCCACGTCAGCAACAACGAACTTCGTACCTCCAAAGAGCCAACCAGACATTGTCTCCGCTGACAGCAGGAAGGCACCTGCCACCGAGAAAGACCAAAGAGAGCGCTCTGTAGGACGTACTAACGTGACAGAAGCGACCTCGAGACGAGCCTCATTCGAGAGCAGGGGGACAACTGCGTAGCAGCTCACACGAGAGGTCATTGGAGGGTACTCGCTGATACCCAGCGTGCCTCGGGCACTGGAGGAGCTAAGATCTAAGGGAAGGGTCATTTCAGACTTTATCTTTTACATGCACTGCATTTTTTTCCAACTTACCACGAGTCATTATAGCAACGAGGAAATAAAAGGATGAAACAAAATCGACAATAACAAGTTTTATGACACACAATAAACAAAATTATATTAGATCATCAAGCAGGTAAACGTCTTTGAACCTCCGTTTTATTGTGGTAAAGTGGTTACAAAAGTTTTTACCTTCAGAGATGATTTTTTGTTTTGCTGCACCAAAAAAACGAAAGTTACATGTCTATCTGGTGAAGCATGATAACTAAGCCGTAACATTTACTTTAAGGTCTATTTTAAGAAGAGACTTAAATAAAAGGTAAATTTGTAATCCATACTAGTCTAATTTTTGAACAATATTTTTCAGATTAAAATAACCATAACTCAACTATCCATGTACATGTAAATTTGGCATCAACCACGGTGAAAATAGTTAGCTTCTACAAATACCTCCTGTTGGTTTCAATCAAAAACTTTTTTTTCCAAACATAGTGCCATATCTTTCTCTGTTTTTTTTTTTTTTTTTTTTTTTTGGGGGGGGGAGGAGGGGAATGACAAGGTCAAATTTTAATGACCACTTTGAAATGGGTTTGATATCTTAGAGAGCAATGGTCATCAGGGTTACAATCCTCAGTGATTTATTCCAATAGTCATTACTAGGAATGATGTTCTACAAGTCTCCACAAGACTTGATTATATCATTCGTACAACTGATAATCACTGCTTTTGACCAAAATATTCAAATGAATACACAACACACAACATTTGATATAATATACTTTTTTGGAACTCAAGTGGGTCGCTTGAAAATAGTAAATGGATCACTCAATGACCCATGGGTCATAAAATGCCGACACTGCTAACTGCTGGCTATATGTTTGAAAATAATTGGAAGCAAAAATAGCTCAACTATCTTACCCAGTAGCACGAACTAAACGAGCCAAAATCAATCTCTTGGTCTCATTATCAAACTTGGTAATGCCGGGGGTTTCAAACTTCTGACGAATCCAATTGCACTGTTCCAAGGAATTGATAAACATAAATTCAACTCCAATATGGCGACAGTAGGCATTTTCAAGTCTAGACAGGATGTCCTTTAAAGGAAGTTGGCGTTCTTTGCCACCAATGAATGTTGTCGCAGGCAACTTGAAGACTCTATTCATGTCTTTTTCACCTAGAAAGGCAACAATTTAGAAAAGGGATAAAGAAGCAAAAGGCTTGCCTTAAATGGATTAAATATGTTTTGGCCCATCTTTGTATAGATTTTTTGTTTAATTGTATTGTTTTTGCAGTACTAACATTGTCCCACTTACCTAGACACAAAATCACATTAATCAATGTTATTTACAAAATAAAACAAAAAAAATTAAGACAAACCACATCCCCTGTAAATGCCAGGGAATGATATGGAGGAGGGAAGGACAAATAAATCCTAAAAATAACAAATGATATTTTCCTTTCATCTCACAACAGGCTTTACAAAAAACCTAACAACAACAACAACAGGAAAAATCTCCTGTTACCATTATCAACATACTTGACACTAAGCTCATTCTTTCAAATACGCAGCGTGAGGCCGGGCATTGCTAAAATTTGATTTACAGATACAGATATTTCATTTATGAGATATACATAATGCTACAAACACACCTGCGCACATACCTGGTGTGTTGTTGCTGCCCCTGTAGTATTATTATTATTTTTTATATTTTTATCTTTCTTTCTTATTATAGTGAATTTAAATGATGTTATATGTATGTGTTTTTTACCTGATTCAACCCACGTCAATCGTTTGTTTTTGGGTGAATCATATTGATTTTTGTATGTAAATTGTTGCTTAAGTCAAATAAATATATCATGTCAATACAATACCTCTGTGAGTATTCATCGGTACTTTTTCTTTATTGAGTAACTCAGTTTCCTAAAGACATCGCAATAAACACTTGTATTGATTTTTTCATCAAAATTAAATAAAACATTCCCTTACGATAGCCAGCTCTAACAGCTTGTACTACATAGTTGACAGGCAACGACGTTTATGAAACAGGCATATGAAACACGTGCCAATACATTACAACTGTCCGTATCAATGATAGTTTAAGCTTTCATTACACTTATTCAGATTTTTTCTCTTCGTCTGTTTTTATTATCAAACTGAATTTATTTTACTTTATGGATATCTGTCGAATAAAAACCAAAACACATAAATGAGCACATTACTTCTCGAAGCCCTTACATGTAAAAGTTCGACTGAAAATGTGCATTCTTTCTATTAAAGCGTAAGTTCGAATTCAGCATATTGGGCAAGGATGGAGAGGGGCAATAGCTCCCAACATATTTACGGTAGTTCCTAGTCATTTTAAGTTTTAACGTCACTCTTTTCTCTCATTTGAAAAACTTCTTATTATTTATACTTACTTACCCCCCTTTATAATCTGTTTATAGCAGGTGAATTATACACTGTCAAAAAATGTGCATCAGAATAAAACGTTCCAAAAAATGGGAATAAGCCTTTAGAAGCTGCTGAACATTTTTATTAGGCTTTTCAATACCTTAGACCCGTGATTCCCAACGTGGTGTGCAGGCCCTACCGGTGGAACATGGTAATATTTTGGTGGGTCATGGGCAGGACGTGCACCCTTCAGGTGACTATACTTTGGAACCATAATTAAAAAAAAGACATTTTTCATGTGAATGACGTTACATTCGTATGCATTCGCTGCAAAAAACATACATGATAGTATCGCAGTAACGTCATGCACTGTACAAAAGGTGTTATATAAAAAATGCCCAGAGGACGACCCGAAAAAAAAAACTAAGTTAATGGCCTTTTAAGCCTCCTTCAGGTGAATGCTTGTAAAATTTTGAATAAAAAATTTAAATATCAACAGGGGGGGGGGCATCGGGATTTAATAAATTCCTAGGTGGGGCATAACCCAAAATTGTTTGGGAACTATTACCTAAGACCAAACAGATATCTCATTATTTTTGGGTTTCATGACACTTTGGCGAAAATGGTCACTCTGAAGCACAAAATGGCAGTTTGTTGAGGCAAATCTTTTGGAATATCTTAAAGGAGCACTAAAATTTAAAAAACGTCTTTGAGTAACCCTTCCCTCCCCCTCCACGTACCGGTAGATACTTGAATAAGATCTATTTTTTTAATCTCAAAATATCATTCCAATAAGAAAAAAATTCCGAGGATAATCTGTGACAGCTCTTCTATCACCCTGGGAAAATTTTTGAGCCACTTGGATGATTCAACAAACTATAAAGATTTCATATTGGTACTACAGAGTGGGTTCAAAAGAAGTAACTGGATTTCTCAAAATGCGTAGCCACGCACGCATCTTCAAACCTGAAAACAATAAATAGAAAGAATGATGTGAGCGTAAAAGAAAAGAGAAGTTTGTGATGTCTCATTTTATTTCTCTTATCGTGATAAGCAGTATATATGAAGGTAAACGGTCTGAAATCTTTTTATCAGAACGTCTACCATAAAGGATCATTGGAAGCCAACCAAACTTGATGTAAAATTCAGCACTAGAGTTGCAGTTGTGCGTTTTGAGTATCCAGGCATAATCCAACCTCTTTGGGGGGAAGAGGTAAGTAAATTCTTGTCATCATGACATCTACAAGATGTGGTTATCGAATTTCAACCAAACTTGGTGGGAAGTGAGACCCAGTCTCATACTTATTGCTTTTGAGAGTCAGAGATGAATCCACCTTTATGGAGAGAGGGTCCCTAAGCTCTTCCCAACAGGCCATCAGCCTGAAGGGGACATCGGACCTCACCCAAACTTGAAGGGAAGTAGGAACTAGTATTCTATTGAAACTTTTAAGTCTCAGGACAGAATCTAACCTTTGCATATGATGGGGAATTTCTAAAAAAATTTCCCTAGGACAGGCTGTCCAAAGTCCACCAAGCTTGGTTGGAATTAAGAACTAGGGTCCTATATCTGCCTTTTGGGGATTACACGATCAAACCTCTATCGGAGGGTGAAAAGGACTCCTATTTTTTTTTTTTTTCAACAGGGCATCTAACAGAAGAGGCTGTTTAATCTAATCCAAACTTTTGGGAGAAGAATAAATACACTAGCTACGCCTTTTGAGGGAATGTATATGATTCAACTTCTGTGGAGGGAGGGAGTCCCAAAATTCTTGTTTACATTTTTAGAACAGGTGTTGGATCTCAATCAAAGTTAAAGGAAGGTAAGAGTTCGTCTACTATTTATGGCATTTCAAAATTCATTCTGAAACAAGTGATTTTGTAGCAATCCTGTAGCTGTAACATGCAACAAAAAGAGAAGACATTCATATTATTGGATTCATTAGTCTCGGATCTATCCATTCACCGAGCCAGAATTACGATATTGCTTAAACTTTCTGTTGGAAAAGGGTCTAAATGTGGTTAAAAATAGGAAATTTGTCCTTTTTTTTTAACAGTTTCCAACGAATGTCCAACATATTTTCCACCTAAAAAAACTACAACGAATTTTAAAAATGTAGTCCGGTAGATGGATAAAACTCAACCTCAGCTATGCAATGACAGCAAAATCGTCGTCTTCCGTGAATATATTAAAACCGCAGGAAAGCAGAAAAATGAGACGCCAAAAATTGCACAGGCAACATAAACCTTAGGACCCAATTCCACCTCTGTCGGGAATGACAGCCTTAATTCTTGTAATGAGGTCATCTAACAGACAGTTTATAGATCACAACAAAACTTAGAGGAGAGTGGGAGCTTATTTCCATATTACACTTTTTCAGGTCAGGACTCTATTTGATTTTGTAGAGTAAAGGAGTGTCTAAACTCTTATCGTCAATACACTTACCACAAGAAGCAGCTGCATCTCGACCAAAATTGATGAGAGATAACAGCTCTTTTTCTAGTTATACCTCTCGGAGGTTCAGGACTAATCAGACCTCTTTGGATGGATGAGAGATCACTAAGGCATGGTCATCAGGATATGTACCACAAAGAAAGTCAGATATCAACCAAATTTAATTCAAAGTAACAGTCATTGCATTAGCTATGCCTGCTCAGGGCCTGGCACTGATTCGACCCTGTGAGTTGGAGGAGGGTAAGGTCCCTAAATGCTTGTGATTAGCAGATACCAGACATGGACGCAAGCAAGAACTAGGATATGGTTTTGCCCTTTTAAGATCTACGCCTTGTCCAAGCTCTGCAGGGAGAACCAGGCTTTTGGAATCTATTGATATTAGTCTAATTACTAAACTGATGTTGGAATTCCTTCGAAATCGGCCCAACAGCAGCAGTTATGGCTTCAAGTGCCTGTACCTGCCCGACCTGCCCTCTGTGATAGAAGAACTGAATTATTATCACCCAAATCCATCAGAAGAGGTAATCGGACATAAATTGAGTGAGGCTTAGATTAGCAGCTAGGGGTATGGTTGCAGCTTTAGCAGACTAGCTGATACATTGTTAAGCAATAGACGCAAGTTCCCCATGAATTTTATACTGCTCCTCAGCTTTAACCCATGGGCCGCAGTTACTAAAAAAACATACAGCTTTCGCACTGAAAGACTAGTTGCATAAATGCCTTAATTCAATTCAGTTTGATTTATTACGAAGAAAAATGATTACATATTTAACAGTTTAAAGTAAGTTTTACATAATATAATTTAAGCCTAATGCACGAACTAAATTTTGCTCAAGGCTTTTCATTTTATTCCCGTTATAATTACTTTGCTTATCTTATGTATCCCTTCCTCACCATTAGGCTTTAGTCACAATACATTCAAACCCAGTAGCTGTCCGATATTTTATATATTTCCAGAAACCTTGGGTTCAATACAAACTGGACAACTTCAGGCATTTTACTTGTATATTCTCCTCCTTAGATCTAACCGAAAACTGAAACTATTCCCCTTCCTAAAACCGGTGCATTTCAAGGAGAAAATGTTCAATTACTGACCCTCTCCCCATTGATCAGTCCTGATCATGCTCAGCTTATATTCAAGGGATCTCGGTTATATCTTCATCAGCCTAATGATATTCTGGCACTATAACTAAAACATGGGACAGGCGATGGATTCCGAAAGCTGAATTCTGTAAGGTCACTAGATCAAGAGTTTTTCAGTTTGTCAAAACCACTACCAAAAACAGGTGAATTTAAGCCCTTCTATGAGTCAGCATAGACATAAGGTTCAGGTTGTCGTGTTTTCCAAACTTCTTTGGGAAGGTCCCTGAACCTTTTTAGGGACACCCAGCTTGTACCGGACCCTACTTCTTTAGGTAATTTGTATAAATTCGAATGTCACCCACCACGCCCTGCTAGGCCAGTGTTTCGTTTATTCTTATTAAGCTTACAATGTAAACAACTTTTGAGAAAAAAAATTAAGAAATAGAAAAAATTGTTTTTTTTTAAATAAGCCAGAAATATAAATAATACGACTGAAATCACAAATGAAAAAGTGACGATCTGTAAAGAGTACAATACTTGTCAAATCGCAAAAAATAAACCGAAAATAAGGATCTTCGTTTTTTTTAAACACGAATTTCTTATTGTATCATCCGATTAAGCTTGAAAAATTACATTTGGTAAATGACTGAGCTGAATTTTGCAAAAATACAATCTTAGATACTGCATTCTTAAAAACGCTGCCAGACATTCTATGATATGCAAAGGGGTAATAAGAGGGGATCCATTAAAACTTCGATACTTCCATAAACATACATGGGAAAAATAGGCTTTAGGATCCATTTAGATGTTATTTGCACTGGATATTAGCTTTGGCACGAGCCCAACAAAAATTACTTTAGCGCAAAAACAATGAAAAAACCAACGAATTATAATGAATCGCTAAGTCAAATACCTTCACAGCTTATTGAGCTAAATCAAATATTCCCTTAAACCACCAATATAAAAATAACTGAAATATGTTTAGTCCATTACTAGCATTAAAATTGTGTTAATCGCAGGTCTCTAAGATAAGATCCTATGGCACTCCTGTCGCTACACAATTGGAAACGCTAAACAAAACAATTACCATAAAAAAAGAACAAACTACATAGAGCAAGACGGACAGTAACTAAAATGCAGACTATGAACAAACTAATATAGGATAAAAAAGAAGCAGGTTACTTTGTATCAATTGAATGGGGCTGTCACTGTCAGGTAGAGGTACGTGATGCAGTGGCACATTCAAAGCCAACATTTTTGAAAACTTTTCTGGAAGATAATAACGTGTAAATAGGGCAAAGGCTAATATCGTCGACACTCAACTTTCGTTTTATTTACTTTTATTTATGTCCTATTCACAACGTTCTCTCGGTCTTGTTGTATTTATTGTAACTTTGACTATTTTTTGGTCATAAGAACGAATTAAGCTGACGTCTGATTAGTCATGCTTCAGCACGTGTTTTGCAAAACATTTATGCTTAGGCTTGGAAATCTACCTAGGCATACCCATGAACGCTATTTTATGACCATTTTAATGCATCCTGGTTGACTGGACCTGAATATGTTGACATAGCCTTCTCGGCTCAGAGTTGTAGTAGCAATTGCCCGTCCCCATTTGACGCCCTAGGTTCAAGTATCATGAAATTTATTTTACATTACTACAACTACGTAAAGTAATCTTCCAACTGGAAGACCAGTTAAATTTCCAGATGTTTACTGTGGTTGCACACTATTCCGTTGGGTTAGGACATTCTTGTTTTCTTGGCTTAGGGTCACTTAATTCTGTTTATAATTGCGGATGCGAATCAGTCTAGAAGTGACAAACTGCGCAACTTAAGTACTTTCACTTCTGGGCGACTTTAAAGATACGGAAAAGGATCGAGTTAAAAAATGAATAAGTCTAGTCAGACAAAAGTGATGCAACATTAACGGACATGAGTAATTAAAAACACAATTTTTTGTCAAGAGACTGCCATATCAAACGCTATTAGATGACAGAACTGTGAATAGAATGACAAAGAAGTAAATAAAACGACGCAAAAACTAATGCGCGGAATACCTGATCAGTATGTATGAGTCGTAATTCTTTGAGGGGGGTGGGGGGGGGGTTACCCTTGGATGCAGACATGCGCCAAATATTATTAACGCATTCAAACTGTGCTTCCACTCCCTATTGTCTATTGTTTAGTGCTTAGGTACCTCCATAACAAAAGAGGAGAAACATGGAGGTGCATTGTTTGTTTCAATAAGTTTAAAAACTAGGGATTCTAATAGATATTTAAATCCCTAAGTCTTAGCTTTTACATATAATAGCTTTAATGGAGAGAAGATAGTATGAAAGCAAAAAATAATATGAAGCATTCACATTGACAGCAAATACTAGACAAATTAAAAATCATTTAGTAAACGTTTCATGCATACATACGTGTTTCGCTGCATAGTCTATTTTAATTTTTTTTTTTCCTGGTAAGAAATCCAGATGAAATTTTAGTTGAAATCAATCTCCCGAAGTCCAAAAACGAACATAATGAATACAGTTTTGAATCTGATGCGCCAATCATTTCTTTATAAGATGTAAAGTCGAACTGGCAACCATGTTAAAACAAAGAAAGAACAATCTCAAAATGAATAACAAAACGATGGGATTACGACCAGTAGAAGGAAAGGAAAAGACACCAAACGACGAATGTTTCACCTGTATAAAACTCGGCGTCTTCAGGACTAAATATAGAAGAAACTAATTTAATAAATAAGATAAAACCTAATCAAAGAGTACCATAATACAACAAGTAGTATTAATTGTACATATAGATATTGGTTTGCTTCTTATTTTGTTATTGTTTTTAGTTTTAGATTTAATTTTTTTTTTTAGATTTACTCTTTTAATTAGTAAATCCAAAATTTACTAAATTTATTGGATTACTCTTTTAATTCTTTACTCTTTTAATTAGTTTCTTCTGTATCTAGCTCTGAAGACGCCTAATTTTATACAGGCGAAATATTCGTCGTTTGGTGTCTTTTCCTTTCCTTCTACTGGTCGTAACCCCGTCGTTTTGTTATTCATTATGAGATTTTTCACTCTTTGTTTTGTCATCTGCTAGGAATCATTTCCAGTTTATTTTGGCAGTTGCTTATTGGCTTGATTATGGAAACTTTTATTCCTATGGGATTGGTTTTAATGGTATTTTAGAATGGACTTAGTCAAATTGACTTCTAAGGACTTTTTCTAAGCATGATGGGAAACATATTTCTGTCATTGGTTTGGTATTGATTCTTATTTCTAGTGAATATCGTTGTGACTGTATCAAAGGTGTCAATCAAGTGCATTAGCGAAAAACCTTAAAACAACAGTAAAAAGTGGACTTGGTGGGATTGACTTATGAAACGCTCGATTTTCGGGAATTAATCGTTGAGTCCAATTAGATCAAAACTAGTTCAATAAGTCAAATAGACAAATTCTAACCATATTCAATAAAAAAAAAAGTTTTTTGACTGAAAGTAAGGAGCGACATTAAAACTTAAAACAAACAGAAATTATTCCGTATAATAATAATAATAATAATAATTTATTATAAGCCAAAAAACAGGCCATACAGAACAGTATTCTTATTTACACTCCACAAGAAAAATAACATAAATATCAAGTTTCACTCATTCATGTCAACGCTTCATTTACATATTTACATAACTGCCTGATTGTCCTTTTTACAGTCGTTTTCAGGATCCCCGGCAACTCCAAGTTACCACCCTCAAAATACTTTTCCCTTAATAGAGAAAGTTGCTGGCACTCGGTGAGAATATGGGCCACATCCTCAATACCTAGGTTACATCTGGGGCAAGAGTAATCTGCATTTGCATCTGGGGCCACCCTATTTCTTTCAAATACTCTTTTTCTATTTTTTAGTGGCAGGCAATTCGCTCGGATCCGAAACCAAGTCCTCAATGTCTCCCCCGGTAATCCTAGTTTAAAATAATATTCAAATCCAAATATCTCTTTTACATGGGAATAAAACTTCAATGTTTCAGATGTTTTAACTGCCTGGGTCCACATTTGGACTTCCTGGTCTTTTATTCTTTCTACAATCATAGCCAAAAACGACTCACCCTGATCTGAGGGTCCTAGCCCCTCATTCCAAATATATGATAATCCTAATCCATCTAAAACATTTTTTATTTGATACGGCCACGATCTTTTACGTTTCGACCGTAGCATCTCCACATAAGCTGCTTTTGCTAACCTATCTTCTGACAGACTTAGAACCTTTAGCCAGTATCGGATCATCTGTGCTAGTCTACTCATTCTCAGCGAAAATATACCTAGGTCACCTTTTATTGCCTGATTGTGGATCGTTACGTGAAGACCAATTAATCTCTTAAAGTGTTGCAGCTGAATTGATTCCAATTGTGGTGCCGGGTCATGCCCCCAGAGTTCAGCTCCATAATGGATAGTAGGCAAAACTTTAGAATTAAAAACATATTTATGCATTTTTAGATCTTTTATACTTGAAAGCCTTGAATTACGTAAAATGGCAGCTGAAACTGCTTTCCCTCTCTTAATCATCTGTTTTACATGCTCTTTCCATCCTCCTTTTGCTGAAAGTGTTACTCCCAAATATTTAAAATTTTCGCTCTCTTTTACTTTTTCACCTTTATAATAAAATTCTACTTTTTGATCATCATTATTCACACGAATTCCTCTAAAAACCACAATCTCAGTCTTTTTAATATTCAACACTAGTTTCTTACTATCTAAATATACTTCTAATATACTCAATAAGATTTGGAGCTCCTCTGGTGACTTGCCTATCAACACCGCATCATCAGCAAAAAGCAACAGAGATAACGTCAGGTTCCCTAGTGACACCGTAGGGGCCCATACCTTTTTAAAATGGTCAACAATATCATCTATATACAACGTGAACAACCTAGGCGAAATACTACTACCCTGTTTTACTCCTTTTCTAATTTCAAACGATGACGATAATCCCTTCCCTAAAACTTTAACTATACCAAATGTGTTTCTATACATAATCAGCTAGTATCCTAACGAAAAGTCTTGGTAAGCCTACCTTTAACAGTTCTAAGCACAGGAAAATCCTATCAATACTGTCGAAGGCCTTTTCTAGATCTAAAAATGCAACGTACAACCTATTCTTCCCTTTTGCATATTTCTCTACAAGCGCCTGTAGGACTAAGACCCTATCAATAGCATTATATCCATCTCGAAATCCTGCCTGCTCCTCCTTCAAAATCCTATATTTTTCTAACCAATGAGCTAATCTAGCATCTAGTATTCTTTCTAATATTTTGCTAAGACTAGGTAACTAAAGATATCGGTCGATAATTACTGTGATCCGCTGGGTCTCCCTTTTTGAATAGCGGCAAAATCAAGGATGTTTTCCACGGCGATGGCCATTCTCCGGAAGCCAGAACTGAGTTGAAGATAGCCAAGAAGATGGGCATAAATAAAAGTTGGAATTGTTTCAAGATCTTTGTTGGGACTCGATCGCTACCAGGTGCTGATCCACCTTCCATGGCGCTTATGCATTCTTCGATGACTTCTTCCGATGCGGGTTTTATCAGATCATAATCGTGTTCTTTCAGTGGGAAACTGGTCTCATTCTCAGTATTCGATAATTCGTCGCTGAACCAGCAGTCAAACGAATAGTCTTCCTGAACCGCGTCGTTGTAGTATGTAGGCCATGTTTTCGGGTCAGGTACTTTTGGCTGAGCTATGGAGGCCCCTTTTTTTTTATCTTTCTCCAGAAAGACCGCATATCACTCTTTTCATAAAACTGGATCAGCTCCTCCTTACCTTTTTGAATAGCCAGTCTCTTCTTCTGTTTTAAAAGGCGTTTATACTCCCGGCGAACATTTTTAAACCTTGTTACTAGTCGAAGCCTATTTGCTCTATTTCCTCTTCCCTCAAAATCCCCATTTCTTTAATCAATTCTAATTTTTTTTATTCTACATTCCTCATCAAAAAATTCTATATCCTTACAACCTCCTTTATTTCCTAGAACTGGGCCTGCTATTTCATGTAAAATCTCCGTGAACTCTTCTATCAATCTATCATGGTTATTTATCTTCTCTAAATTATTCCGTATATGAAAGGGGCTGTCCCCTCCTCAACGCATCGCTCTTTACGCTGAAGTTTTTTATTGTTTTTAAAAATAAAGTTGTGAGACAGAGTCAAACTTTAGCGTAAAGAGCGAGGCGTTGAGGAGGGAACAGCCCCTTTCATATACGGAATAATTTCGGTTCGTTTTAAGTTTTAATATCGCTCCTTACTTTCAGTTAAAAAAACAAGTTTTTTCTTACTTAATTTCTTAATACTTTTAAATTAATTCAGGTTTTGATTTTGGCTCACCGTACATGAATAATTTTCACAAAAGGAAGATGTAATTAAGACGATGCATAGGAGGACGTCTTCCAAACTTCGTTCATGGCATCCGATTTTGCAACATTTAGAATTCATTTTCAACACTTTCCAGAAACTAATGCGCAATTCTGTTTTTTTAACTCATTTGCAAATTATAATCTCTCGTTGTTTTTTTCACACTCGTTACGTTTTGTATATAAACAGCCGCATTAGCAACATTAGCAATTTAGCAATTTGTATATTGCAATCTGTATTTCGAAATTCAAGAAAAGACAAGTTTGATGTAATTTAAGCTCAAACTTAATCGCAAAACGCAACACTAAAGCCAAATTCCTCTATTTCCGTTTTCGATACTCAGTGCTTGTAAGCGGTAATTCTCTAAGCGGTACAATCCGAATTCACGTTAAGTCAGAAAATCTTCGTTATTATAACAAAATTAGGCTACAAAAAATCTCGGTAGCATAAGATGCGTGCTCTTTTCATCACTCAGTCACTTACCTAAATTATAGCTACTATATTGCAATTCAGGAGGCAAACTTGAATCAAGATCTGCTTGATTGATTCCTAACGGATCTAAAGCAGCTAGGTGATGACCCCGAATCTAAAAAGCAACAAAAAGAAAATATACACGAATATCCAATAAGCATGCAATGCAAGCTAAAAACAATAAATAAATAAAAACAAACGAAGTAAAAAAAAACAAACAAATAACAACGAAGAGAATGAGTCAAAGCCGTGAGAATCCTATGTTCAAACTATGAACCCCCCCCCCTCCACCTTCCTTTACTTCATAAGCAGGTACGAAGTTCGTAAATCTAAACAACTTACGTCTTTAAAACGAACCGCAGAAGAGGGACATTCACCACTACCCAGTCGTTGTGTCGCATCTAGAACTGTCTCTAGACAGGATGATACAACCGTTCATTCCTTCTGCAATAGGTTTCGCATATTTTCGATCCTTAAAGTTTGGCAATTTTACAACTTTAAGTTTTTTTTTTTAATTTTTACATTATAAAATTTTTAATTTTCATTATAAGATTTCACGATCTTATGTCCGAAACATCTTGTAAACATACTTTTGTTAATTCCCGGGGAGACAATTAAGCATAATAGTCCTCTTAAACTTTTACTGGCTATGTAATTAGATCTTCGGATTATTCATACCTCCCTTTCTCTCCAAAAAATTTATTGGAGCGGAACAGACAATTTCTATTATCATAATTAAGAATTTAGCGATCTTCCATCACCTCAGAAAAGCTGATACTACCACTGGATAGTATTAGCCTCTAGAATTAAATGTGTACAGCTCAACAGACACCGCTTCCGCAATTCATAAATACAGGCAGAACCGTGACATCTGACCGTGACCGTGAACCGTGACCATTTCAGCTCAGGGTAAATGCTTAGATAACTTACTGGAGAGAACAAAACATGTTAAGAAAATAATTCGTATTTTATAAAATGCAGAATAATCATAGTTAACACATCTTGCTTGCAGCCTCGCTACACTTTACCCCCTCAATGTGCAAATATATAGCCCAAATTATATATTTCCTATCTTAAGAAAACAATTCTAACTTCAAAATATGCAGAATAGTCATTTTGCATGCAGCCCCGCTATACTTTACCCCCCCCCCCCCTTTGACGCGCAAATATATAGCCCAAATTATATATTTTCTATCTTAAGAAAACAATTCTAACTTCAAAATATGCAGAATGGTCATTTTGCATGCAGCCCCGCTATACTTTACCCCCCCCCCCTTTGACGCGCAAATATATAACTCTAATTATATACATTAATATGTATGTGTATTTATGAAGATGTCTCCCAATACATCTCAGTTGTTTCAACCCGTGTACCTGTAAATTGAATCAACTGCGACGAATAAAAAATGGAAAAAAACAAGATACGGATGGCAGAATGCATTTAAAATATATAATTTGGGCTACATATTTGCCCATTTGGGGGGGGGATAAAGTATAGCAACACTGCATGTAAAAGTTGTTAACTATGATTATTTTGCATATTATGAAATAAGAATTGTTTTCTCAACATGTTTCCTTCTCTCCAGTTAGTTCTCTAGGCAAATACCCAGGTCGAGAAAACACCAATCCGAATAAAGTGAACTAAATAATTAGATAACAGCCTTCGTTTGAACATAGGAATTCGAAAAAAAGATCAAAGATATGCATAAAACATTGAATAAAGGAGATTACTATGTGCACTACAACATCAATGATTACCAAAACTTTTGTTTAGCAGGTCTAATGGCATAACTTCCACAAACGGAGCATCACGACCTTGGTGAGATAAAATGTCGAGAGGATCCAGAGTTGCTGACAAATGTCCTCTTATCTAAAGGCACACAAAAGTTAAAAACGAAACTAAACAAGACACAACTTCTAGAATGGAAATATTAAGAGGAACATAAATTAAAAGTATATTCTATTTACTAGATATTCATTAACAGGAAAAAACACACTGACGTATTCAATGCAGCGAAGAGCTGGTGTTAGTGACACTTACTTTAGCTGGCCGCGCATAACTCTTCAACAAACTTTTTACTAATAAATTAAAAGTTTTCTTTTAAGTGTAAATATATAGAAACTGTGATATGATACCCAGTAGGAAAATCAAAATTCCGTCCAAACGCTGTGTCAGAGTGTGACTATCAGGGTTACCACCTGTAGCGCGAAAGTACTATTTTAGCACTTTTTGTTATTACTTGTAGCACTATAGTACGGGCTCGGGGTTACTAAAATAGCACGAAAGTGCTATTTTAGCACTACGACAGTCAATTTTTTTACTATAGCAAAGAAAATCGCTGTGTAGCATGCAAATTTGGGCATTTGTAGCACTTTGGGAACTGACCGTGGTGGCAACCCTGGTGGCTATATTTAATACCCTTAATGTAGGGGTTTTTGAAGAGCCATAGTAGGTTCTGTAGTAGGATCTCAATTTTCGGAGGACTCGGGTTAGAAAGAGAAAAATATTCTAGTAACAGGCCTTTACCTACGGGTCAAATTTTGAGAGGCGCAGGAAGTAAGAGAAACCAGTCATTATTGGGACTAAATAAAATATAATGGTGCATAAATTTATACTGTATGTAGCAAATAGACGCCACGTTGTGGTCTCGTGGGAGATACCGTCAGCCACACATTTAGGTCAAATTTCACTCCAAGGGAAAAACTATCAGCTCAAAACCTTTAAAAACTATGAATTCACGATCCCGATTGTCCTTGGGACAGTATTTTCATGATCTGGATTATTAGTGGAACGGCAAATTTTTAGTCCCGATGAAGATTTTATAATCCGATTTGTCAGTGGAAAAGGCCTCTAATATTGAGACTTTCTACATAACGAAGTCCAAGAAAAGTTACAATTTTCGAGTTATATATTATTTAAAGCCGAAAACAACACACTGATAAGATTTGACGGAACTTTAACCAACTACAAGGACATGCTACGAATCAATTATAACAACATTTCATCATGAGACAAGATAAAAATAAAGTGGCAAAGTGCCCTGAACTCAATCATTACCTGACTTAATTTTCTTATATCTCAAAGGAGCACGATCATCTTTTGTTTTATTCTTTTGAACGAACGAAAGTAGACAAACAAATTACAAGTTCCCTTTTCTAGGCATAGCAATTTAAACTAATGAGACTGAAATAATGCTCTAAAATATATACTTGACTAGAAAACAGACGAGTTGGCGCAGTCCGTTATTATTTTTTATATAAACTATTGTTGATCTATAAGTTAATTTCTAATGCCAAAAAAAGAAAAAAAAAATACCGGCATATATCAAGTTTATGGTTAAGGGACAAAACAGGGATACAGGTTTTCCATACTTTCAAAAATTTTCAGAAGAGACAGGCAAAAGAGTTTTTTTTTAAGAAATAAGACAACAAGGGCCTTAATTGCGCATCCAATGACACCCCAATTGTGCATCCAATGACACCCGAATATCATTCTTCCAATATCATGTTGGTAAGGCGAAAAATGTGCACCATGCATCCGAGCAGTGAAAATCTGACATCCATGTTGCACTGGGGGAGGAAGTCTCTTTTTAGTGTTTGCAATTCCATTCCTTCAATCTTTTCATGAGTACTATTGTCCCCATCTACATACTAGACGATAGTATGTATCCCCCACAAAAAAAACTAAGGGAAGAAGTATAGGTTCTAATGGCTTGAACTCATTCTTCTAGAACTATTAATTGACAAAAATTTCATCCTTTATTATAATATGGTCGTCATTATTAGTCACTATATGTTGTTAATGGTTGACAACAATCATTTTCCTCTTTTGCTTTTCCAAAGAGTTGGATTTTTAACTTCTTATTTACAAAATCTGTAAATGCAATCCAAAAATACAAGCAGGTGAACATTCATTTGCAAGAATAGTTGAATAGTTCATACAAAAACAAACTAGCTTCTTCTCTGGAACGAAGTGTTGTAGGCCTACTCTGTTTTATTTAGGCCAATTTTCAAGAGTATCGTGATGATAAAATTTTTCTTTTTATGAATTAAACAAGCCAATTGGATTTCACTCTGATCAGAAAAGGGGCTTTATTTTTAGTGGTTATATATCATGGAAAGAAGTATAGCAGATAGAAAAAAAATTAGGTAATTTTTTACGGAGAATCTTAAACAGGGTCACAGAATAACTAACACTATCCTTAAGGACAAATAGACCAAACAACATCTCTTCTGGAACAAAGCGTCATAATTTTTTTGTATAAGGAATGCTTCGCGACATCATGACAACAAAATTTTCATTTTAGCAATTAAACAAGCCAACAAAGCTAAGGATTTCATTCTTATCAGAATAGGAATTTTAATAAATAAATATAAAATCGTGTATAACGTGCAGCAATCATTTTTTTTTCTTTTTTTTTACCAAAAGCAGAAGGAAGTGGATATTTCTTTAGCAGAAACCTTGAACAAGAAGAAGACTATACTGATTTTATTTGTTCTTCGATAAAAACATGCCAATTCTACTGTGCAAAATTTGATCAAACCCAATTACTAGGTAAGCCCAAGAAACAAAATTCCATGCAACATCTTATAACACGTGCACCATCTAATGAATCTGAAGCTAACCAAATTCAGTCTAAAAAATTCTAGAACATATTTTAGGAGTCAAGAAAAAAAATCAGCAAAATGTTTTTTTTAGCTATATATAGTTTTCATATTAAGAAGTACATTCGCCAAGGGCTTGGTCTCATCAAAGAAACTATACATCATTTTAAAAGAGTACAATAAAAGCACCTCTTGCTCAGCCGCAAACAAAACTCATTACCTCAATATCAGAAATTATATTTATAATAATATTTACCTGGTATGATCTAATGATTGCTTGAACTGCAAGATGGTCATCAATAGTCTTTTCGTTGACTTGAGGTGCGCCAAGGCCTTGTTCTTGGGAAAAATGCGGCACAAGGGCAGATATTGGTACCTATGATACAAGACAGGTAACAAAATCATATCTCTGCACTTTTCGCAGTATTGTTTTTTTTTTGTCAAAAAAAAACCTTACAACCCGTAAGGGTTCCAACAAGCCTTCCAACCCTCCTAAAAATGGCAATAAATTTTCCATTGTTTGAGAATTAAATCACATTGGCGTCTACGCTGCTGTTTTTAGGAATTTAAGACCAGAAAGCTTTAAATTTCGACACGTTATCACGTGTCAAAATGCGGGATGAAGGCGATAATTACTACTTTATCTTATATACTGAAAACTGTCAAAATTATCAGACTCTTTTAGTCCCGAGTTAGCGATCCAGCTAACAGGAGAGCTTAAGTGAGTTCCTATTATTGTATGGTATACAGATAAGTACCTAAGACCGATTAGTGCTATGCACGAGAATCATACTGCTGCAGTTAAGGTGGGGAGCGAGGTTAGCTGCTGGTTAGGTGTGCAATCAAGAGTTAAGCATGGTCGTCTGTTATCTAACTTTATAAGAATTATTTGAGGGCCTTCGTCCTAAGCAACACAGCAAATGCTATAGAAGAAAATAAGATTAAATGGAAAGGTACAACTTTTCTAGACTTATCTCTAGTTCCCACATGCTGCGTTTTGAGATAAAACGCATTTTGAGCTACGCATTGAATTTACAACAACAAAAACGCACATAAATATCTTAAAAATCGTAGACAAGATGCGAGAAAATCGCATCTGTCCTTACCCTATCTTACATTGGATGAATTTCAATCCGTTTACTTTTGTTAAATTTTTACTATTGCTAAGAAACAATCAGCAAGATCCCACGAATGGCTACAAAATCTCACAGAACTGGACATCGTTTTAATTCATTCCATTTTTACAATTATCTATTCACTTGATTCCTGAGCACGATTTCTCGCATGCAATGACAAACTTCAAAGGATGCGGATTTGCCTTTGTCCCTATAAATGCTGGCGAAAAATCGCGCACAGTCCGCAAAACCATTGCGATTGTTCACATGACGCAGTGTGAGGGAATTAAGGGTTAGATTATAAAGTAGAACAGACCAAATTTTACTTGTAAACATAATAATGACCAGAGTCAAAATTATGACCAATTTGAAACACGATAACGATTGCGCTATGCCGCACCAAAGAAGTTATGATGTCGTTGTAATTGACGTACGATGCAACTTCTTTTTTTACACGTTTGAAAGAATAGGAAGATAAGTCTTCGCCTCCCTCTTTGCACCCTTCCAGGAAGTTCGTATTCCTCTTAAATCTTTCCTTCTGCCCCCCCCCCCCCAGTGGAAGACCTGGCTTTTGTTTGGCCCTAGACGGTTGGCCGACAATCTTTGGCAATCTGTCATCCGAATATGGTTTGATCCCACTTTCTTATAATAATAGACATTTTATTTTAATATGGCTAGACCACAACTCACAGGTGAAGAATGATGGGCTTCAAACGGTCTTGCTTTTTGATAAACTAGGGTCAAACGAAACACAGGACGTCCTTGAATGTAACGGGAAGAAGTCATTAGGAAATATTTATTAGCTAGGAACTTCACGAGAGGGAGTAAAAAGTAAAGCTCTTAAGACAATGAGGTGGAGGAGAAGCGTCTGCAGCTGTGTTAGTCTAAGGCGGATGGTCTAGCCAAGGACTGTCAGCAGTAGTAGTAGTCATCTGTTCTTATTCTTTCTCGATATAATGTTAACAAAAACACCGCAGTAAAGTCATAAAATATATGAGAGCTGAGACTCACTTCAAGGCATGTACTTAGGTAAAAAAAAAAGGGGAAAATAAATCTATATTGGATCTTGGGTCTTCGAGAAGTTTTCTAACTACTAATTGTTCGTTAAATGTAGTTTTGCAATCTCTGTCATTACACTGGATAACACAGTATTTGCTATAGAAAGTTCTATCGTAGATTTAATGCTACTTATCAGCGCCAATTTAACACAATGTTATCATAATTTTTTCACTGTCCATAGTTTTTGGCACTCTAATTTTCAAATTTTTTATCATCAATGGTGTTTGCGTAGTGATCTTTGGGTCTCTTTAGCAGATTTACGGTGCTTCAGACAAAAATTTCAAAAAACATCCAAGTGAAAATTGAAGGCGACAAAAAGAAACTCTGACAACATTTTCTTTACCAAGTATGTAAGAATGGGGGTGGTCTTCAAACCCGTGCCTCCCAGCTCCCCAAGGAAAGACACCATGAGAATTGACCTATTGGATAGTTTCAATTATATGGGCAATACTATTTTTAGTATGAAATGTGGATAACGTAAGTGTAAAATGTGGAATAGCCAAGAGAGTGTTTTCCGGAATTAAGTTTGGAAAAGTAGTAGTGTTAGAGCTAAAATCAAGAAACTAGAAGCCACAGTAGTAACAGTTGCCAAGTATGGTTTTGAAATGTCGGCGCTTCAAAAACTTGATGAAGATATGCTAAGATATTTTCCGAGGAACTGTCTACTGACAGTTTTAGGTGCTCGTTTGAGCGACAGAACTTCAAAGAAAGTTTCATGAAGATTGTGGTTAAGATCCAGCCGTTCAGGGCTAAAATGAAAGGAATGTTAAGAGGTCACGTTAACGAGCAAAGACGAAGAGGTCACGAACAGTAATGAAAGAGGTTACATTAACGAACGATACGTGGCAAAAAATCGCACAATAAGGCGATCCAGCTGGGGCCAAATACACAGCGATGTTGGTGGGGACACCAAGGACAGTTTCTATAGTGATTTGAACGACATACTCAATACAGCACATGAGCACGATGTATTAGTTGTGTGTAGCGACTTTGATGCCAAAGTTGGTAGTGATAATAGTTTTGCGCCTGATGTGCTAGGCCGACATGGCCTGGGTGTTCAATGATAATAGAGTGCGTCTGGTTGATATGTGTGCCAGTCGTAGCCTGATAGTAGGTGAATCATGGTTCCCCCACCGTGAAGTACACAAATATACTTGGACTTCATCTGACGGTGTTACAAGAAGCCAGATTGACCATATATTAGTGAAAAAGCGTCATAGACGATCGCTGGAGGATGTGCCAACTTACAGTGGTTCAGATTCATACTCTGATCACCAACTGGTGACTGCCAGTTTCAAACTTAAGCTGAAGATCGTGAAGAAATATAAATATAAAAACACTATCAAGTCCTTTGACGTCTGGAAGCTCCAGGACAAGAGTCTTCGACAAGTGTACTGTGTAAATCTTGTTAACAGGGTTTGCAAGTCTTTTGACTGAAGACACAACTGCAACAGTAAACGAGAGATGGGAGTCTATTGTGTAATGTGTGCGGGGTGCCGCGGAAGAAAATATCGGGTATACGAAAAAGAAAAGTTAGCAGTGGATCAGCAGCATATCTTGGAAACTTATGAATTACCGAAAAGAAGTCAAAGTCATTTTGGAATCATGCGAGAGTGAGTCCACTGTCAAGTACAAAGATTTTTTGAAATCTAAATATAAGGAAAGCCCACAAGGTCGTAAAGCGGTCTACCAGAGCTGACAAACGGTTCTTTCTTGAGACAAAGGTGGCTGAAGCAGAGGCAGTCGCCAGTAAGGGCGACAGTCAGAAAGTATATCGTATCACAAAGGAAATATCTGGAGATTTCAGAAAGCCGGCACCTGCGATTGAAAGTAAGGCTGGCCAACTCTCAGAGCACGCTGCAGCGTTGCCAATAGTAAAGGCCATACGGCTCCAATGTTTTACTATTATTTATTATTTCTTTTTTCCCCAGAGGCACTTCATATGAAAGGGGTCATCGTAAAAGCTTTAAAGGGGGCTCATTCGATTGGAAATCGAGTTCTAGTGCCCTTTTTAATAGTCGAAAATGATTGAAGGGCAACTAGCACCCCCCCCCCCACGCCCATCATTCCCCCAAACACATCCAATCAAAATTTTGAGATAGCCATTTTGTTCAGCGTAGTTGATTTCCAGATAGAAAATATATTTTTGAGGAGGATACTCCCCCACAACCCTCAGGGCAAGGGTTTTAAGTTATGCCCTGGGGGCATATAAGGTTTTTATAGAAGGCGTTGTCGTAGAAACTTCAAAACAGGCTCATTCGATTGGAAATTAAAGAGCCAGTGCCCTTTTTAATAGTCGAAAGTGATTGGAGTGTAACTAGCCCCCCCCCCCCCACCCATCACTTCCCCAAACACATCCAATCAAAATTTTCAGATAGCCATTTTGTTCAGCGTAGTTGATTTCCAGATAGAAAATATATTTTTGAGGAGGACACTCCCCCACAACCCTCAGGGCAAGGGTTTTAAGTTATGCCCTGGGGGCATATAAGGTTTTTATACAAGGCGTTGTCGTAGAAACTTCGAAACATGCTCATTCGATTGGAAATTAAAGGACTAGTGCCCTTTTTAATAGTCGAAAGTGATTGGAGTGTAACTAGCCCCTCCCCCCCCACGCCCATCATTTCCCCAAACACATCCAATCAAAACTTTCAGATAGCCATTTTATTCAGCGTAGTTGATTTCCAGATAGAAAATATATTTTTGAGGAGGACACTCCCCCACAACCCTCAGGGCAAGGGTTTTAAGTTATGCCCTGGGGGCATATAAGGTTTTTATAGAAGGCGTTGTCGTAGAAACTTCAAAAAAGGCTCATTCGATTGGAAATTAAAGGGATAGTGCCCTTTTTAATAGTCGAAAGTGATTGGAGGGCAACTAGCCCCCCCCCCTCCACGCCCATCATTCCCCCAAACACATCCAATCAAAATTTTGAGATAGCCATTTTGTTCAGCGTAGTTGATTTTCAGATAGAAAACATGTTTTTGAGGAGGACAATCCCCCACAACCCTCAGGGCAAGGGTTTAAAGTTATGCCCTGGGGGCATATAAGGTTTTTATAGAAGGCGTTGTCATAGAAACTTCAAAAAGGCTCATTCGATTGGACATTCAAAGGGATAGTGCCCTTTTTAATAGTCAAAAGTGGTTGGAGGGCTACTAGCCCTCCCCTACGCCCATCATTCCCCCAAACACATCCAATCAAAATTTTGAAATAGCCATTTATGTGCAGCATAGTTGATTTCCAGATTGAAAATATATTTTTGAGGAGGACACTCCCCCACAACCCTCAGGGCAAGGGTTTTAAGTTATGCCCTGGGTGCATATAACTTCAGTTTCTATGACAAATGGCGTTGTCATAGAAACTTCAAAACAGGCTCATTCGATTGGAAATTAAAGGGCTAGTGCCCTTTTTAATAGTCGAAAAAGATTGGAGGGCAACTAGCCCCCCCCCCCACGCCCATCATTTCCCCAAACACATCCAGTCAAACTTTTGAGATAGCCATTTTTTTCAGTGTAGCTGATTTCCAGATAGAAAATATGTTTTTGAGGAGGACACTCCCCCACATCCCTCGGCAATAGTTTTAAGTTATGCCCTGGGGGCATATAGGTTTTTATAGAAGGCGTTGTCGTAGAAACTTCAAAACAGGCACATTCAATTGGAAATTCAAAGGGCTAGTGCCCTTTTTAATAGTCGAAAATGATTGGAGGGCAGCTAGCCCCCCCCCCCCCCCACGCCCATCATTTCCCCAAACACATCCAGTCAAACTTTTGAGATAGCCATTTTTTTCAGTGTAGCTGATTTCCAGATAGAAAATATGTTTTTGAGGAGGACACTCCCCCACAACCCTCAGGGCAAGGGTTTTAAGTTATGCCCTGGGCGCATATAAGGTTTTTATAGAAGGCGTTGTCGTAGAAACTTCAAAACAGGCTCATTCGATTGGAAATTAAAGGGCTAGTGCCCTTTGTAATAGTCGAAAGTAATTTAAGGGCAACTAACCCCCTCTCACGCCCACCTTTTCCCCAAACACATCCAATCAAAATTTTAAGACAGCCATTTTATTAAACGTAGTTTAAGTTCTGGAAATTAGGTCTTTGAGGATTACAACTCCCCCAAAGCCCTCAGGGCAAGGGTTGTAATTTAAGGATTCTCCGAACCCTTCATATTATTTCTTAGGGAAGGGATGCTCGTATGAACTTTAGAAAGGGCTCATTTGATTCAAAATTGAAAATCCTTGTTCACTTTTTAAGAGCCAAAAGAGATTGAAGGGCAACTAGCCCCTCTCTCTCCTCCACGCCCTAAATGCATCAGATAAAAATTTTGAGATATACATTTTGTTAAAATAGTTCAAAGTTCTGATAACAAAAAACTCCGGTGTCGACACAGCCCAACAGGGCCCAGGGGTAGGGGTTGTAAGTTATACCCTGGGGCATAACTTATTAAGGGGGGTTTATAACTTATGGGAAGGGGTTTTGTATGGGAAGAACACATAGGAAATCTATTATAATTATCCAATTATAAGGTTAAAATACATACTCTGTGATAGATGCAAAATTGCTTTGGTACACAAATTCCTATTAAGGTCAATTCCAAACAGTCGTGACCCCTTTGTGTCAGCAAGTGAAATGGTCTAAACCCCCTTATTGGAGCTATTTGTTCAATCCATTCATTGTTGTCAATCGCTGTCCACAAGTTATGCAAGCTGTCTATTGTTCATATATAAGGTTTTTATCAAAGAGGTAATCATATAGAATTTGAAAAAACCCTCATTCGATTTAAATTGAAAGTTCTAGATCCGTTTTTTAAAGTCAAGAATAATCGGACAGTAAGCACCCCCTCCCCATGCCATAAAAACTTGAAACTTTTTGCAATCAAAAACGACAAAAATCAACTAAAAAAAAACTCCGAAAAATAAGTTTTTCAAAGAAAAGTAAAGGCCATTTTAAACTTGGCTTCTGCAGTGAGACGATACCCAAACTCTTGTTTGTAGTTATTTTTATTCGATTCAAACTTGATTTGCATATTCAATTTAAGTTTCACTCGTTTTAAGATTTATTTGTTCATTTACATTAATATATATTGTATGTTTGTTCGCATTGATTGTTTATTTAATTTCTGTTCGTTTTAAGTTTCATTTATACTTTAATAGCAAAATATTTGTTTTCGTTTTAAGCTTGATTTTCATATTCAATCTAAGCATTACTCGCTTAAGATCTATTTATTCATTTATATTATTACTTGTTGTATGTTTTTTGCTATGATTGTTTATTTAATTTCTGTTGTTTTGGGTTTCATTTATTCTTTAATAGTAATTTCTGGTCGTTTTGAGTTTGAATTTTAACAGGTATTTGTATCTCCTGAGCTTAAGTTCAAAATGGTCTTTACTTTTCTTTGAAAAACTTATTTTTCGGAAAGTTTTTTTAATTAATTACAAAAAAGGAAGACATTGATGAGATGGAAAGAATACTTCAATGAGGTACAAAGCTTTCCGCCGCCTACAAACCCTGTATCTCCTCCGGCTGAGCTACCGTTCCTCCAACTTGACATAAGCGAAGAGCCTATAAGCCTGCTTGAAGTCATGACAGTATTGCATAAGCTTAAGAATGGCAAAGCTGCAGGAGTTGACGGCCTACAGCCTGAATTCTTGAAGTATGGAGCTGAAGTCATTGCCGAGCCCCTTCACGAGGCTCTTTCTCAGATATGGGAAACTGAAAATATTCCCATCGATTGGAAGAAAGGGGCTATCGTCAAGTTCTTTAAGAAAGGCAGAACAACCGACTGCAATAATTGGCGAGGTATCAATCTGCAGTCTGTAGGGAGCAAACTTTTCTGCCAAGTACTACTGAACTGCATTCAGTCAAAAGTCGACGCAATACGAAGAGATGAGCAACATGGGTTTCGACAAGGGAGTTCAGATTTGATGTTCAGTTTGAGGGTACTCATAGAAGAAGCAAACGAATGGCAGACTGAGATTATTATTGCCTTCATTGACTTCTTAAAAGCGTTTGACTCGGTCCACAGAGACTCACCAGGGAGAATACTACGGTATTATGTATTCCCCGACAAGATTGTTTGTATAATTGTCACGCTATACGAGAATCAGTGATGTGCTGTATGAACTGATGATGGGGAACCTACCGAATGTTTCAGTGTGAAGTCTGGTGTCCGCCAAGGATGTATCCTCTCCCCAGTGTTATTTGCTATTCTCATCGACTATGTACTTCGAATATGTACTTTCAGATTTGGAATTCAGCTGAACCAAAACCGCACATTCTGTGACGGTGATTTTGCTGATGATATAACCCTTCTATCTCATTTAAGAGAGGAGCTACAGAATAATATCGCTGTACTCTCCATTATGGCCGGGCGAGTTGGTCTGTCAATCAGTACACAGAAAACAAAATTCATGCGAAAAAACGTCAATACCTTACCTGCCCCACTGCTCAAAGTCGGATCTGATGTACTAGAGGAGGTTGAAGAGTTTAAGTACCTAGGTAGTGTCATTAAATGTAATGGTAGCCTTGAGCGGGAAATTACTACACGCATTGCATGCGCAGGAAGCGCCTTCAATAAACTAAGAAATGTGTGGAGGAATCCAGCATACTCCCTAAAGCTCAAGCTCCAGCTTTTCAATAGTAACGTCCTTTCCGTACTAATGTACGGTTGCGAATCTTGGGTGTTGACTAAGCAGCTGGAAAAGGGAATGCAGGGCTTCGAGAACACATGTCTTTGGCGCATCCTTGGTATCCAGTGGACTGAAAAGCTCATTAACGCCTCTGCACATGAAAAGACAAATCAGCCGCTCGTGATCGATAGAATTGTGACTAATCGATGGCAATATTGGGGTCACATGGTGCAGAGGGGTGAGGGCCGCAAACCCCACGATGTGTGGTGTTGGGTTCCTTCTGGTATCAGAAGACGTGGGCGACAGAAGACAACACTAGGTAAATGCCTTGAGAAGGATGCTGCGCTTTTGAGATCATCGCTCGAAGAACTTTAGTCAAAAGCTCAAGACAGGTCGTCATGGAGGGGCACCGTTGTCGCCTTATGCACCAGCCGGCGTGGAGAGACCCGAGTCTAAATAAGTAAGTGATTTTACGAACGGTCAGATAAGATCTTATTAAGTATGACTTGTATTATATCAGTTTTACAATCTAATTCATCTGAATGATTGTTATAAGAAAGGCATACACAATATACAAATGAAATACAGCAAGTATAACAACGGGTTGGTAAAATGATAAGATTGTATCAAGTATGACTTGTATTATATCAGTTTTACAATATAATTCTGAATGATCATTAAAGAAAGGCATATACAATACACAAATGAAATACAGCAAATATAAACAGAAAGGTACCTCATTAGGTTTAAGGGATCCCAAAGAAGGGGGTCTTGTGTAAGCTGCACCGGGCTCAGCTCCAGCTGTTGCACTCTTAAAGAAAGCATCCCAAGACTAAAATAGACAAAAAAAAATTAATAATCACAAAAGAAAGTCTAATTAACCAAAAAAAAAAAAACAAAAAAAAAACAACATTAAAGTCCCTCAAAAAATAAATAAAAAATAAAGAGCCATTATTCACACACACAAAGAAAACTAATATTTATTTAGAGATATTTGTATTCGATATCTGCATACGAGTACTTTTTTTAATCCCTTCAATGTAGGCTATGTATAGACCCAGGGAGTAGCTTTAGAGCCAAGATTCTCGGAAAAATATCAATGCATTTGATAGCTTTTTTTTATACCGAGTGAATTTCATATCCATATACTGATTACTTAATTTTATACACGGGTCATTGTTTCCATTGTGTACTTCACATCCCCCCCCCCACAAAGATAAAACGAAAACAAATGACGAGTAAAATTGAAATATAGCCATGGTATGCGGATTGAAAATCCTGCAATAATTTTAGAACAAGACTACCCACCATTAGCCTCATTTCCAAGGAAAAAAATAGATCAGATTCAATATATTCTTAATGCAAAAGCGGGTTCATTTCAAAACATATTCAATCAGAGGAAATGCATACTTCCAAAAACTGGATGTTAGTTCATATTTATTGTTTTGATTTAGAATTGCCTACCGTTTTTATGCTGGGTAGACTGGGCTTTGAGCCCGTATGCAGGGTGAAGGTTTTCAACCCTCTATATTTTTTACAATACTTTTATTTTTCCACACAATTCGCCTAATTTCTGAGGTTTTGATGAAACTGGCGACCACCTAGAAATGTCAAGTCGGTAGAAAATCGATGGTTGGCTCTCAATCTATGAACTGTCTACCAATTTTCTACCGAAAATAGTATCAGCATATTTTTTTTGTTGGAAGATGGATTGGGATTTCGTTAGGATAAAAATCTTGAAAATCTTCCAGAACCATTGATAGCGCATAGGGCATCAAAACGAAGTTTCAGTCGCTTGTTTTTTTTGTTTTTTTTTAGAAGAACAGGCAGCAAGCCTGATGCCCAACCTTGCGGCAGCGGGAATCAAACTCTTGGCTTCATATTGCCAAGTAGAGGATCAATTCACCATGCTACCACATGATGGAACTCGGTCGATATCCCAAAAAATCGTACAAGTGGAAACACTGTCACAGTGCTATAATTTACTTTACATGAAACCTATGCATGCATATGAACAACGTTTTATCAACGATTTATTGCACACAATTTTATTTATCAGTTCATGAAGCCCATTTACCTAATATCTTTAGCTAAGCCAAAGATAATGCAAATTAGGTAAGCGTTTGATTAGGTTTTGGGGCCAAGCCAAAAATTCTGAAAACAGTTACTCGTAAACAGATATATATATATTATATATATATATATATATATATATATATATATATATATATATATATATATATATATATATTATATATATATATATATATATATATATATATATATATATATATAATATATATATATATATATATATATATATATATATATATAATATATATATATATATATATATGCGTACTTGGTACGCACTGGTCTTGTTAAATATGAATATTGAATTAAAAAATAATAATTTTCAAGTAAACCAAACTGCAGTAATTATACGAAGAGAAAACTATCCAGCACGCAAAAGAAATATATATAAAGAATATATATATAATATATATATATATATAATATATATATAATATATATATATATATATATATATAAAGAATATATATATATGTATATATTATATATATTCTTTATATATATATATATATATATATATATATATATATATATATATATATATATATTATATATATATATATATATATATATATATATATATATATAAAGAATATATATATATATATATATATTATAATATATATATATATATATATATATATATTATATATATATATATATATACATATATATATATATATATATATATATATATATATATATAATATATATATATATATATATATATATATATATTATATATATATATATATATATATATTATATATATATATATATATATATATATATATATTAATGTATATAAACCCCAAAAATTCTAAAGAATAATATTGATAATTGGGATGAAAAGTTCCCATGAATCGCAAACATTAAGGATTTCAAGGAAGATGGTGGGCCCAAGAACTTTTTCCTCCACCTGCGCAAGTTCTTGAATTTGAATGCACCTAATTGTAGCATTGTGTCTCTCTATATCTGTCTATGATTCTTGTATCCAATTTTTAAACCCACAAAACGGGAAATGCATAGTTGAAATAGATGTAGTTGACAAGAATACAGCTATTCCCTCACAGAGGTCCAATCGAGTACGGACACTGGCCTCATAGCTCTTACTGTTATCCAGGTTCAGTAAACTCTGCCTAGCTGCCTAGTAATTAAATAAATGCAAATAGCTTTGTAATAGTAAATGACACCTTTACCCACTATCCTCCCACATAGGTTGGATCAGGTGCAGAACATAGGTTGATCGAGATGAGACTCACATTATCTAAAATTATTCAGACTTAAATTCAGTTAATTTATTCTAATTTGAATTTCCCTTTTATTCTGACGCAATGCTATAAATGCTTTTGAATTTTAAAAACTGTTTATTCTTCGGGCGTGAATTGAAGTGGTCTAAAGGTAGTAACAAATTTAGAGGGGACCCAGCCTCCTCGAAATTCCGAAAAAAGCTTTTAAAGAGTTTAGGGTCTGGCTTGGGGGCCAGACCCTAAGTTATGCCTTGGGGGCATATATGGGTCTTATGGAAGGGATGCTCGTATTAACTTCAAAGAGGCCTCATTTGATTGGAAATTGAAAGTTCTAGTTCACTTTCTAAGCGTCAAAAGATATTGGAGGGTAAACAGCTCCCTCCCCAAACCCTTTTTTTCCCAAATGCATCCAATACAAATTTTAAGATAGCCATTTTGTTAAAAATAGTTCAAAGATCATATAACAAAATTCTGGTGTCGACACAACCCCCCAAGGCCGGGGGCAGGCATTGTAAGTTATACCCTGGGGGCATATATGGGTCTTATTGAAGGGATGCTCGTAAAAACTTCAGAGATGGCTCAACTGATTGGAAATTGAAAGTTCTAGTTCACTTTTTTAGAGTCAAAAGAGATTGGAGGGCACCTAGCCCCCCCCCCTTCCCGCCTTTTTTCCCTCAAACCCATCCGATAAGAACTTTGAAATAGCTTTTTTTTAAAAATAGTTCGAAGACCATATAACAAAAACTCCGGGGTCGACCCAGGCCCCCAGGATCCGAGAGCAGGTGTTATAAGTTATGCCTTGGGGGAATTTATGGTTCTTATTGAAGGGATGCTCGTAAAAACTTCAGAGATGGCTCAACTGATTAGAAACTGAAAGTTCTAGTTCAGTTTTTAAGAGTCAAAAGAGATTGGAGGGCAACTAGCCCCCCCACGCCCCTTTTCCCCCAAATGCATCCAATAAAAATTTTGAGATAGCCATTAAGTCAAAAATTGCTCAAAAGTCAGATAAAAAAACTCAGGTGTCACCACAACCCCCCCAGGGCCCAGGGGCAGGCGTTGTAAGTTACTTCTTTTTCCAAACCCATCTGATGAAAATTTTGAGATAGACATTTTTTTAAAAATAGTCAAAGATTGGATAAGAAAAAATCCGATGTCAATACAACCCCCCAGGGCCCAGAAAAGGCGTTCTAAGTTATGCCCTAAGGGCAAGTATGGTTCTTATGAAAGGGATGCTCGTATAGACTTCATAGAGGGGTCATTTGATTGGAAATTGAAAGTTCTAGTTCACTTTTAAAGAGTCAAAAGATATCCGAGGGCAACTAGCCCCTCCCCCACACACCCTTTTCCCCCAAGCCCATCCGATAAAATTTTTATAATAGCCATTTCATTAAAAATAGTTCAAAGGTCAGATAAGAAAAATCCCTGTGTCAACAGAACCCGCCAGGGCCCGGAGGCAGGCGTTATGAATAATGTTCTAGGGGCATATATAGTCCTTATGAAAGGGATACTCGTATAAACTTCGGAGAGGGCTCATTTGATTGAAAATGAAAGTCCTTGCTCACTTTTTAAGAGTCAAAAGAGATCAGAGGGCAACTAGCCCCCCCCCTCTCCTCAACACCCTAAATGTATCAGATAAAAATTTTGAGATAGACAAGTTGTTAAAAATGGTTCAAAGTTCTGATAACAAAAAACTCCAGTGTTGACACAGCCCCCAGGGCCCGGGGATAGGCTTTGTTAGTTATGCCCTGGGGGCATATATGGTTGTTATGGAAGGGATGCTCGTATAAACTTCCTAGAGGGCTCATTTGATTGGAAATTAAAAGTTGTAATTCACTTTTTAAGAGTCAACAGTAATTGGAGGGCAGCTAGCCTCCCCCCACACTCCATTTATTTTTTTCCCAGAGGCACTTCATATAGAAGGGGTCGTCGTATAAACTTCAAAGGGGGCTCATTTGATTGAAAATTGAGAGTTCTAGTGCCTTTTTTAAGATTCAAAAGTGATCGGAGGGCAAGTGACCCCTCAAGCCCTTTCCCCCCAAATACACCTGATAAAAATTTGAGGTAACCATTTTGTTAAAAATAGTTCAAAGATTATATAACAAAGACTCCTTTACATATGGCCATTTTGCTAAAAATAGTTCAAAGGTCAGATAAGAAAAACTCCTGTGTCGACGCAACCCCCCCAAGAACCGGGGTAGGCATTGTAAGTCTTGCTCTGGGGGCATATATGGTTCTTATGGAAGGTATGCTTGTATAAACTTCAGAGGGCTCATATGATTGGAAATTGAAAGTTCTCGTTCACTTTTTAAGAGTCAAAAGAGATCGGAGGGTGACTAGCCCCCCTCTCCACGCCCTATTTTCCTCAAACCCATCCGATAAGAACTTTGAGAGAGCCATTTTTTCAAAATAGTTCGAAGATCAGATAACAAAAACTCCAGTGTCATCACATCCCCCCAGGGCCCGGGGGGCAGGCATTGTAAGCTATGTCCTGGGGCCGTATGTAGTTCTTATGAAGGGGATGCTCGCATAAACTTTAGAGAAAGTTCATTTGAATGGAAATTAAAAGTTGCAGTTCATTTTCTCAGAGTGAAAAAAGATCGGAGGGCAACTAGCCCCCCCCCCCACGCTCCACGCCTTTGGGTGTATCGGATGGATAAACCCATCCGATAAAAATTTGAGGTGACCATTTTGTTAAAAATAGTTCAACCATCAGATATTAAAACTCCAGGGTCAACAAAACCCCCCAGGGACAGGCGATATAAGTTATACTCTGGGGATATATATGGTCCTTACAGAAGGGATACTTCTATAAACTTCAGAGACGGCTCATTTGATTGTAAATAGAAAGTTCTAGTTCAATTTTAAAGGGTGAAAAGAGACCACAGTTTACTTAGTCCCCCACGCCCTTTTTCCCCAGACCCATCCGATAAAAATTTTGAGATAGCAATTTTGTTAAAAATAGTTCAAACATCAGATAATAAAAACTCCGAGGTTGACACAAACCCATTTTTTCACTTTGATATTGTTACTTTGATATCAGTTTTGATACTTCGATGAATATTTGATTTTTTTTTAAGTTTGATTTTGAAATAAGGAATTTTAAAAAACTTGAAATTTTTGCAATCAAAAACGAACAAAAATTAATTAAAAAAAAACTTTCCGAAAAATAAGTTTTTCAAAGAAAAGTAAAGGCCATTTTAAACTTAAGCTCAGCAGATACAAATACCTTTTAAAATTCAAACTCAAAACGACCAGAAATTACTATTAAAGAATAAATGAAACCCAAAACCTACTGCGTCATTGGCGCTTTACTGAAAACTATATGCGTCTTGAACAGTCTTGGAAAATCTATACAACATCAAATTGAATATTTGATGTATATTGATATTAATTGTTGAAAGATCCATCAGTTCAAGAATTTATTTCACTGTAATTGTATTTTTATTTTCAATGCTGTAAGAACTGGAAAAGAAAATATTTGTAATACAATCCGTTTTCAGTTAAGCGCCAATGACGCAGTAGGCTTTTGGTTTTTATTTACAGTTAGGAAAGGAGGCAGTATCCAAACACTTGTTTGTAGTGAAATTATATTCGTCTTTAACAACTTTAAAAAGAGCTAATAAATTAAACTGAATATTTGATGTGTAATGATATTAATTGCTTAAAGCTCATCAGTCCAAAATGTTACTATAATTTGAACGTTTATTTTCAATATTAAGTACAAAAGAAAATATTTGTCATAAAATTGGTTTTCAGTAAAGCGCCAATGACGCAGTAGGTTTTAGACTTTTACAGTGAGGAGGCGATATCCAAACTCTTAACTGTAGTTATTTTTGTTCGTTTCAAGCTTGATTTGCATATTCAATTTAAGTTTCACTCGTTTCAAGATATATTTATTCATTTACATTAATATCTATTGTATGTTTGTTTGCATTGATTGTTTATTTAGTTTCTGTTCGTTTTTAGTTTCATTTATTCTTCAATAGGAAAATATTTTGTTTTGTTTAAAGCTTGATTGTCATATTCAATCTAAGCATTACTCGCTTTAAGATCTATTCATTCATTTATATTATTACTTGTTGTATGTTTTTGCTATGATTGTTTATTTAATTTCTGTTCGTTTTGGGTTTCATTTATTCTTTAATAGTAATTTCTGGTCGTTTTGAGTTTGAATTTTAAAAGGTATTTGTATCTGCTGAGCTTAAGTTTAAAATGGCCTTTACTTTTCTTTGAAAAACTTATTTTTCGGAAAGTTTTTTTAATTAATTTAAAAAAAAGCGCAATATATATTGACAGTTATCTTAATGGCAAAACGAAACTGTATAATCCCTGTATCATTTTTTCTTCAAAAACATTGCGTGTAGTTGATGAGTATGGTGACCTACTGTCCCAGTTGTTGAGGCAAGGGTAGAAGGTAGTCAGCTAATCTTATTTCTGGCAAAACCCTTCCAGTCAAAGGGATTATTCATGAATGGCCTTTTTTTAAAGCAGCATTATACGCCGTTTTCCTTTTTTTTTGCGTTCTTAAATGCCAGAGAAAGATTGAACATTAAGAATGAAACAGATTAGCCTTATAAAAGCATTGCATTAACACTAATCGTCCCGATCAGCTTTCTATAGGGTATAGATCTACAAATATTGTCAACTACGTTGGCCAACATGAAAACCTCAGAATAGATTAAATACTTTTTTAACTTCAAATTCATATAGAATAGTTTACTTTTAAATCCTAACCGTAGTAATACACGAACTTTCACTAATACCTCAGAGAAGCTGTGAAATTCTTTAAACTTCTTGAGCTATAAAGCAGCCACCGTAAGTCCGTAACTCTATCGGATAACTTACGCTGCACAACGGGGCAGTTTTTTGGACACAGTTTTTATTTACTTAATAGTTTTAGGAGATGAACATATTGGTCGTCTAGCTGGTCATTTTTCTCAAATTCGAAACACACAGAAAGGAGAGGGTTTTTAATTTCTTGGTAAAGAAGGGACGAAATGAAGACGGATACAAGAATTAGAGTTACAGTGGCTGCTTTTAATTGCCAACTTTCTAATCTAATAACTTAAACTGTAAAAAAAGCTTGCATGATTCTTGCTCGTTTTAGCCAACAATGTGTGCCATAAAATTCTTGTTGAATAAGAGAAGAGGATTATTGATGAACCCAGGTAAGCAAGAACAGATTGTTGGACACCAATATGTTTTGTCCCCTATCTTCTGAGGTCTTTTTATTTTCTTTTTTTTTTTTTTTTAACCAAGAACTTTCTACTAAGGCCAACAAAGAAAGAAGAACGGCAACTCTGAGGTTAGTTCTTTTATCGCCTCTTGGATATAGTGTAAGAATCAAATAAAATGCAAGACATGAGTGAGAATTATGCAGCCGTGGAGGTTACAAGAATTAAAACCATTTTGAACTTAAGGTTATGAAACACGGTATACTTGAATTTGAATAAAATGTAAGAACATGAATTAGGTCGTTTTTTTTGGTCATGGTCTGAGGAAAAAGGCGTCAAAACTCCTGTGTTGAAAAAAACAATCAATTTAGCAGAAAGGGAAGAGGACTAAAGAGAAAAGCCTGTTTTTGTTTGAACAAAAAAACGCAACTTATACTGATTAACAGAGCCACACATAACACCTATTGATGATTGGATTGAAAAATCTTCTATTTTGTGTTTCAATCTTTGAAAAATATTTAAATCTTTTAGTTCAAAATTTGTGAATTAAACCAAATTGTCAAGTTATTTTACCAAAGAAATTAGCCTAACTTTCAGGCCAAAGCATTGATAATCCATTTCATGAAATAGACAAACATTGAGAAGACACTTCTGTCATTGCATCCATAATCACCTTGCTTAGTCTGGACATTAGTCTGGAGTCCTTTGATAATTGTAACCAGATTTCTGATATTCGAAAGTTAGACTAATGTGTAGGCACTGGAAACCAGGAAAGGACTTTTAATTTTCTGAAATAGATACTTGTATGCTTAGTTTCAAACCCATATACTGACCTTAAAGATGCTCTTGCTGACTTCAAAGTATCATAATGAAAGACAGTGTCATGTTACTGCAGTACAAGAATCTATAATGTTTATCAAAATACAAGAAGGAAAAAGCATTCCAGTTGACCAGCAATTGAGTTTACAAGTCACGAGGATAGGATTAAAAACCTAGAAATGTTAAGACAATTGTCCAGGCTATTCTATTTTGTAGTTTTCAGGTTCTACCCCTGCGGGGTCCTCGTGATAAAAGTGATTTCCTAACAAAAATGCTGAAAATGAAGGGGTATTCAGAGTTTGTATTATGTGAACAAGTTAGTTGGAGTTTGCTTTGATGGAGGTTGAAGCATGTCTGGTTTGTACAAGAGCACTCAAGCAGAGACATGAAAGCATTATCAACTAGCTATTTACATACATTGTGCTTTGCTTTGCTTAAACCTGTCCTGGTGAAGATCTCCAGACTGGACTTAATTCAAATGCTATATGGATGCTTGCAAGAACTTGTTTTTTTTTCCTATTCCCCCAAACAAACTGAGTCATTAGCTTCTGCTCTGTGTCAGAAAAGCTCCTCCGCTTTTCTGACATGATAGCAAGACATGATAGTATTGTCACTTTTTTT
Source organism: Artemia sinica (assembly GCA_027921565.1). Taxonomy (NCBI): domain Eukaryota; kingdom Metazoa; phylum Arthropoda; class Branchiopoda; order Anostraca; family Artemiidae; genus Artemia; species Artemia sinica. The sequence goes on along the minus strand of CM051270.1, from coordinate 23,528,339 downwards.
TAGCTTTTCCCTGCTGTTGTTGGAGTACTGGAGACTTTTGTTGACAACCAGCCCGATTTAGGTATAAGGGCGAAAACCAACTCTTCAGTAGCAGATATCACTGAGTTCAGCTTCATTTCTCCTCTGGTTCTTGTTGAAAAAGTGAGTTCGATTCTGCTTTCAAATGCTGTTTCTCTGCAGAAGGAAACTTCAGATCTAATTACCTACTGTGAACATACCGATCAATGCAAGTCTGTATTGAAAGAGATAGTGGAAGTGGATTTGCCTTCGCTTTTATGGAAAAGCAGTCCAGACAGTTGAAAGTGTTGGAATTCCATGCCTTAATACCAAGACACCAACGTCGATGACTCTCCTCTTCAGGTACTTCTCTTTTTTACAAAGACTTTGTCTTCTCCCTTACATTGAACAACTATGTGAAGAATTCGATACGAGATTTCTTGACCGCCAAGCTACAGCATTACAAATGCAACTTCTGTTCCCTCGCTGTATTGCTGATGCTGTATTAACTAAGGTCGTGACGAAGCTATAAAAAGACATCTGTTTCTCTGAGACTAGCCTCCTTGCCGAGCTAACTGTCTGGGAGCCAAATGGAGGTCTATGGGTGAGTCTCATCATACTGATAAAAGTTTATGAAACTCTTGGCACGTGCGACAGCCACTTTTATCCAGCTGTACATTCACTCTTGACTGTATTCTCCCTGTTACCATGGCATCTGTAGAATGTCCATTTAGCGTGCTAAAACAGCACAAAACAAACCTCCAAAATAAGACACTAGAGGACAGGTTGAATGGTCTTGCACACATGTCTATCAATCGCAATGTCAAGATGGATATTGACAATGTTTTAAGCAACTTTATACGCTACTGGCTAAAAGCATAGGGCAATATTTCTTTTATCTTATCCTGTCTTATCTCAGCTCTTCCTGCAGTTCCATTAATTCAAAATTGTGTAGTTAAGTTAAAAACAAGTGTCAAACAGAAAAAACGCGGAAGGATCCACACAAAATGGCCTAACAGACAAACCCACTATTTAACAGGCAAAACTGAAAATTCACACCATTGACATAGTATTTGTTAATGAATAACAAAGATAAATGTTTACATTTCTCTTTCTCTGGTTACCCACAAGATTACCACACTGTCAGGCTCACTTACTTAATAAGAGCAATCTGTTGACCAGCCTGCTTAGCTAACTCGGCAAATTATTATAAAGGCAAGTTATTTTGTACTGTTCATATTGGAGAAAATAAAACCAAAAAACCAACAAACATTTAAAATGAAAATTTGCACTGTTGAATTTGTCATTGAACAGAAACCTTTTGTGCAATCCAGTGATTTAGTTTGACCCTATCTTGATTTTTATAAACACTAATTATATTGCATCTATCTTTTTTGCTAAACTTACATATTCGAATCATGAGAGGTTAAGTTAGTATAGAGTAAAAAAAAAAAACAATATGAAAACTATTACGTCACAAAGTATTGCATACCCAAGTGATTAACCAAACAGGAATAAACTATGAGTTAATCATTCCAATGTAATCTAATATTGTTTGTAACACTCTACATAACGAATTGTAATGATTCCCATTCAAATTTTAAAAAGAAATATATCCTTACTCAGCAATTTAAATCTTTTTATTCTGAAACACCATATGAAGTAAAATTTCGGCTATACTTGTCTTATTTCTTGGAAGTTTGCATGTCAGCTTTTTTGCACAAGAGCAATATAACAGATATATATATAACTTGTAGTTTTGTTGCAAGAAAAGCTATAAAGGAAATTTATTACACAACATTAATTTTACAGGAAGGTGAAAATAAAATACCATAATTGGCACTTTTTGTTTCCTGGCAAACTCCCTCCCCAAACTCTTGGACTTATACGCACCTACTTCAAAAGACCTTAGCTCCTAGAGGGCTGTAAGTAGTTGCTATATTTAAATGTTTGTGCTATATAAGTAATACCTTGTTCATTTTGCTTGGGTGACTCCAGAGCTTCACTACTAAAACAATTGCCATGGTATTCATTGCCATATTTTTTCTAAGGTACAGTGTATAAAACTAAAAAAAAAATAATATGAGAAAAAATAGCACAAAAATGCCATATTTTGTTGAATAAGAGAACAATCTTTATTACAACCATCCCTCTAAAGATTAGACTCTTAGTAGTAGCTCTGACCTTCATAAGAACTACATATAAATATAAACAAGAATTATAATAGATGACAAACAATAAAAACTTACTGAATGAACACTTTTTGGGTCCATGAGCCATGCATTATACATTTCCTCAACATAGGTTGAACTACTTCCATTAAGAAAAGGTTCGGCTGCTAGAGCATTAGCAGTTGGGGGTGGAGGGGGTGCAGATAAACATCTTACAGCTTCACCAGTTCTTGTCAAGAATGCCACCAGCTTTTCTGTTCTGCATGATGGTGTTAATGGCAATATACTACTCACAAGTAGTTTTGTTCTATACATCTCTGACTAACCTACATAAAGAATAGAATTCAAAAACAAGGATAAGTATGGATTTATGCTCTTTGAGATTTCTAAAAATCTACTTTGTCTGACTTTCTTTTTTTTTCTTATTATCAGTGAAATGCTTCTTGGATTCCAATTATCATCAATAATCAGATGCGATCCAAACACAGAAAAGGCCGAGGAGAAAAAAAAGAATAAGACAAGCAACAATAACAAACATGCAATAACACTGTAAGGAAACAAACTCAAATTAATTAGTGGTATGACCATAGAGCGACTGTTTAATTTTTTTTTTTTTTACTCTTTCCATAGAGGGGCAGAATAAATAAGATTAGAAATCTATATTTGTGTTGTATATATTTGTTATACCTCACTTGCTGTCTCTCGCACTGCATAAGACAAGCTAAAACTTCAGTAAAAATTTAATATTGCTCTTTACCTTGATTGAAAGAAACTAGTCTTTTTTAAACTTAACTTGATTTAAGGTTTGCAATTTGAGCTACATATTGTACAGATAATCTGTTGGAGATACCAAATAGTTTTGAGTCACTAGCACCAAGGGTTGGGTTGTTGCTAGCTTCAGTCACATCATTGAAATAGAGAAGAAACAATGTTGGTCCAATACTGTTCCCTAAGGAATGACAATTAGGGCTTTGAGGTTGTGAGTAGACACACACATTGTCTTTTGAGAATAGCTGTACTATTTGTGTTCTACCAACCATGAAGTCCATAAGCCAATCTACTAGCTCTAGGTATATTTCTACTGCATTTAACTTGGAGTAAAGCCACTTATATGGACCTTATCAAATGCTTTGGGAAGGTCCAAAAGAATCAGATCAATGGGAAGGCCTTCATTCAGCAACTGAGTAATCTGAATCTATGCATCTAAGAAGGTATCTTCTACAGGTCTTTCTGATAGGCAAGTCTAGTATGCTTCAAGAGGTATATTGTTAACTATCCTCTCAAGGTCTTTTGTGACAGCAGATGTGAGGCTGATGTGTCAGTAATTTTCTGCTTTTGATCTAACCCCCTTTCAAAAAATATGTTTGACGTTGGCAAACTTGGAGGAACTTACTTACAATTAAGGGTATGTTAAATATTATATCACTTTTCTGGGAAATTTCACTAGCCCCTATTTTTTACCAGGTGGAGGTGGATGTTGTTGGGATCAGTGGTCTTATTGGTGTTGAGGCTTTTCATTTTTTTTTTCCAACCATATACATTGTAGTGTTACAACAGGTCATTTACTTTAAAAATTTGTGTTTTAGGTTCAAAGGGGCAGTGCTTTCTGGTTGATTGGCAAACACTGTGGCTAATTGCTCATTTGGGAGATAAGCTATATTTAGGGCTATATTTAGGCTATATTTAGGAGATACGCTATACTCAGACTTTGTTTCCATTGGCTGTGATTAAATAAAAAAAAAAACTTTTTCCACAAAATAAGTTTTTCAAAAAAACATAAAGAACTCCATTAAACCAGAAATGAATAAAAATAGAATCAAATAATGTACCAAGCATACAACTACCACAAATCAGTATCAATAAATAAATGCAACCCAAAACATACTGAAATTAAAATAAATAACAGAGTCAAACTCAAAACGAGCAGAAATTAATATGAGTAGGGTTCTAAACCCCTATGCTTTCTAAAAGCCAGAATATAATTTGTAGGCCCCTACTTTACTGAAAAAATTTAAATGAATTTACCAAAAAAAAAAAAAAAAATGTGCTTTATCAGTTTAATATACATATGCTGATATTTATTCCTTAAAATCTTAACTAATTTTTGATTTCTTAAAGTTATAAAAATGAAAACATTTAAAACAATTTTTTCAGTAAAGTACAAATTATACTCTGGCTTTTAGAAAGCATAGAGGTTTAAAACCCTACTCATATTAATTTCTGCTCGTTTTGAGTTTGACTTTGTAATTTATTTTAATTTCTGTTTATTTTGGGTTTCATTTATTTTTTTATACTGATTTGTGGTAGTTGTATGCTTGGAAGATTATTTGATTCTGTTTTTGTTCATTTTTGGTTTAATAGAGTTCTTTACTTTTTCTTGAAAAACTTATTTTGTGGAAATTTTTTTTTTAAATATATTTGTGCTCGTTTTGTATTTTTTTTTAGTAAAGTACAAATTATATACTGGCATAGAAAGCATAGAGGTTTAAAACCCTACTCATATTAATTACTGAGCCTCTTCTAAACTTAAATAACCATCCCTTCCATAAAAACCTTAAATACCCCCTGGGCATAACTTACAACCCTTGCCCCTAATCTCTGGGGCTTGTTTCAACCCTAAAAGCCTTGTTATATGATATTTAGACTATTTTGAATAGAATGGATATCTCAAAATTTCTATTAGATGCACGTTGGGACATTACCACGCGTGTGTGTGTGGGGGGTGGGGGGGGGTGTAGCTGCCCTACAATCACTTTGACTCTTAAAAAGTGCACTAGAGTGTCTGATTACCAATCCAATGATCCCCCTTTGAACAAAATGGCTATCTCAAAATTTTGATTGGAACTGTTTGGGGAAATGATGGGCGTGGGGGGGGGGGGCATTTGCCCTCTGATCACTTTCGACTAATAAATTAGGCACTAGTCCTCTCAATTTCCAATTGAATGAGCCTTTTTTGAAGCTTCCACAACAAAACTTTCTATAAAAACCTCTAATGCCCCAAGGGCATAACTTACACCCTAGACCTGAGGGCTATGGGGGGAGGGCTGTCATCCTCAAAGCAGAATTTCCAGACCTTCCAACTATGTTAAAAGAAATGGCCATATCAAAATGTTTGGGGGAATGATGGGCATGGGTACTCTCCAATTCTCTATCCAATTACTTTCAACTATTAAAAAAAGCAATAGACCTCTCAATTTCCAATTGATTGAGCCCGTTTTAAAGCTTTTACAAAAATACTTTCTATAAAAACCTTATATGCCCCCCCCTCCCCAGCATGACTTACAACCTTAGCACTGACTGGCTGTGGGAGGGGGGGGGGTGTCATACTCAAAGACATAATTTCCAGACCCTTCAATTGTGTTCAACAAAATGGCTATTTCAAAATGTTGATCAGAAGTGTTTGGAGAAATGATGGGCATAGGGGGGGGGGCCCTCCAGTCGCTTTTACTATTAATAAGGGCACTAGTCCTCTCAATTCCAAATTGAATGAGCCCTTTTTGAAGTTTCTACAACAACACTTTCTATAAAAATCTTATATGTCCCCAGGGCAAACTTACAACCTTTGCCCTGGGGTGTGTGTGTGGGGGGGGAGGGGGTTGTCATCCTCAAAGACATAATTTCTGGACCTTTCAACTATGTTGAAAAATGGCTATCTCAAATTTAGATTGAATGTGTTTGGGGAAATGGTGGGGTGTGAGAGGGGGGGGGGGTAGTTGCCCTTCAATCACTTTTGACTATTAAAAAGGACACTAGCCACTCCAATTTCCAATCAAATGAGCCTTTTTTGAAGTTTCAACAACAACACTTTCTATAAAAACCTTATATGCCCCCAGAGCATAACTTACAACCCTTACCCTGAGGGCTGTGGGGAGTTGTCATCCTCAAAGACCTAATTTCCAAAACTTCCAACTATGTTGAACAAAATGGCTATATCAAAATTTTGATTGGATGTGTTTGGGGAAATGGTGGGCATGAGAGGGGGCTAGTTGCCCTCTAATCACTTTCTACTATAAAAAAGGCACTAGCTCTTTCAATTTCCGATCAAATGACCCTTTTTTGAAGTTCCTACAACAAAACTTTCTATAAAAAACTTATATGCCTCCAGGGCATAATTACAACCCTTACCCTGAGGGCTGTGGGGGGGTATCATCCTCAAAAAATATAATTTCCAGAACTTTGAACTATGTTGAACAAAATCGATATCTAAAAATTTTGATCGCATGTGTTTAGGGAAATGGTGGGCGTGAGAGGGGGGTTAGTTACTCTCCAATCAGTTTTGACTATGAAAAATGGCACTAGCCCTCCCACACTATAACTCATGATTGCCAATTGAATGAGCCCTCTCCAAAGTTTATACAAACTCCCTTTTCCATAAAAATCTTATATGCCTCTGAGACATAACTTACAACCCTTGCCCCAGGCTCTGAGGAGTTGTATCAACACTGGAGGTATTCTTATATGATCTTTGGACTATTCTGTAAGTTATGCCCCCAGGGCACAACTTACAACCCTTGTCCTGAGGGCTGTGGGGGTTTTTGTCATCCTTAAAGACACAATTTCCAGAACTTTCAACTGTGTTGAACAAAATGGTTGTCTGAAAATTTTGATTGGATGTGTTTGAGGAAATAGTGGACATGAGAGGGGGGTTAGTTACTCTCCAATCAGTTTTGACTATGAAAAAGGGCACTAGCCCATCCACACTATAACTCATGATTGCCAATTGAATGAGCCCTCTCCAAAGTTTATACAAACTCCCTTTCCATAAAAATCTTTTATGCCTCTGAGACATAACTTACAACCCTTGCCCCAGGCTCTGAGGAGTTGAATCAACCCAGGAGGTATTCTTATATGATCTTTGGACTACTCTGAACAAAATGGACGTCTCAAAATTTTGATCAGATACATTTGGGTTAGAAAGGGTATTGGGGGGCTAGCTGCCCTTTATCACTTTAGTTGATCACTTTAGCCTCTTAAAAACAGACCTAAAACTTTCAATTTCCAATCAATTGAGTTTATAAGTTTATACAACCACCCCTTCCATAAAAACCTTATACACCCCTGTGGCACCCAGGCTCTGAGGGTTTATGTCAACCCTGGGGGCATTGTTATATGACCTTTTGACTATTTTGAACAAATGGCTGTCTCAAAATTTCGATTGGATGTATTTGAGGATAAGGGGGAAGTGGGGTAAATTTGACAATCAAACAGTTTGTGGTAATGAACTATAAATAAGAAGCAACTCAGCTCAATAGTAACCAAAACTCTAGAAAACAGAACTTTAATATCAATAGATACATCAAAAGAATCAGCATGTTATGTTGATTCCAAATACATAAGATTCATCAAGTTTAGGGTTACTCATCAAAAGTTATAAGCCTGAAAATTTTGCCCAATTTTCAAAAAAAGGGGGAAATATCCCCTAAAGGTCAAGGAATCTTAATGAAAATCACACCATCAGATTCAGCATACCATAGAACCCTCAAACTCCTGTATACAAAAATGTGGAATTTTGCATTTTTTTTTTTCCCCCAGAAGAAAGAACACAGATGTGTGTGTGTGTTTTTTTTCCCCAGAAGTGGAAAAAAAACAAAAAGGGGTGTGGGAGGGGGACCAGTTGCCCTCCAATCTTTTTGGTCACTTAAAAAGGGCAGTAGAACTTTTAATTTCTGTTTGGATGCACCCTCTTCCAATCTTCTAGGGCCATTATTTTGATACAATCACTTCTGGGGAAAAAAACACACACACACATCTGTGTTCTTTCTTCTGGGGGAAAGATATCAATTGGCAATCATGAGTTATAGTGTGGGAGGGCTAGTGCCATTTTTCATAGTCAAAACTGATTGGAGAGTAACTAACCCCCTCTCACGCCCACCATTTCCCTAAACACATGCGATCAAAATTTTTAGATATCGATTTTGTTCAACATAATGGACAAATTTCATAACTTACAGGTCACTTTCCATGGACTGTGGGGGTCATGTTACCCCTTAAGACATAGTTATTGGATCTTTGCCTATGCCAAACAAAATGGATATCTCAAAAATTTTGATTGATAATTTAGGGGAAAAAGGGGTGTGGGAGGGGGACCAGTTGCCCTCCAATCTTTTTGGTCACTTAAAAAGGGCAGTAGAACTTTTAATTTCTGTTTGGATGCACCCTCTTCCAATCTTCTAGGGCCATTATTTTGATACAATCACTTCTGGGGAAAAAAACACACACACACATCTGTGTTCTTTCTTCTGGGGGAAAAAAAATGCAAAATTCCACATTTTTGTATACAGGAGTTTGAGGGTTCTATGGTATGCTGAATCTGATGGTGTGATTTTCATTAAGATTCCTTGACCTTTAGGGGATATTTCCCCCTTTTTTTGAAAATTGGGCAAAATTTTCAGGCTTATAACTTTTGATGAGTAACCCTAAACTTGATGAATCTTATGTATTTGGAATCAACATAACATGCTGATTCTTTTGATGTATCTATTGATATTAAAGTTCTGTTTTCTAGAGTTTTGGTTACTATTGAGCTGAGTTGCTTCTTATTTATAGTTCATTACCACAAACTGTTTGATTGTCAAATTTACCCCACTTCCCCCTTATCCTCAAATACATCCAATCGAAATTTTGAGACAGCCATTTGTTCAAAATAGTCCAAAGGTCATATAACAATGCCCCCAGGGTTGACATAAACCCTCAGAGCCTGGGTGCCACAGGGGTGTATAAGGTTTTTATGGAAGGGGTGGTTGTATAAACTTATAAACTCAATTGATTGGAAATTGAAAGTTTTAGGTCTGTTTTTAAGAGGCTAAAGTGATCAACTAAAGTGATAAAGGGCAGCTAGCCCCCCAATACCCTTTCTAACCCAAATGTATCTGATCAAAATTTTGAGACGTCCATTTTGTTCAGAGTAGTCCAAAGATCATATAAGAATACCTCCTGGGTTGATTCAACTCCTCAGAGCCTGGGGCAAGGGTTGTAAGTTATGTCTCAGAGGCATATAAGATTTTTATGGAAAGGGAGTTTGTATAAACTTTGGAGAGGGCTCATTCAATTGACAATCATGAGTTATAGTGTGGGAGGGCTAGTGCCCTTTTTCATAGTCAAAACTGATTGGAGAGTAACTAACCCCCCTCTCATGTCCACTATTTCCTCAAACACATCCAATCAAAATTTTCAGACAACCATTTTGTTCAACACAGTTGAAAGTTCTAGAAATTGTGTCTTTAAGGATGACAAAACCCCCACAGCCCTCAGGACAAGGGTTGTAAGTTATGCCCTGGGGGCATAACTTACAGAATAGTCCAAAGATCATATAAGAATACCTCCAGTGTTGATACAACTCCTCAGAGCCTGGGGCAAGGGTTGTAAGTTATGTCTCAGAGGCATATAAGATTTTTATGGAAAGGGAGTTTGTATGAACTTTGGAGAGGGCTCATTCAATTGGCAATCATGAGTTATAGTGTGGGAGGGCTAGTGCCATTTTTCATAGTCAAAACTGATTGGAGAGTAACTAACCCCCCTCTCACGCCCACCATTTCCCTAAACACATGCGATCAAAATTTTTAGATATCGATTTTGTTCAACATAATGGACAAATTTCATAACTTACAGGTCACTTTCCATGGACTGTGGGGGTCATGTTACCCCTTAAGACATAGTTATTGGATCTTTTGCCTATGCCAAACAAAATGGATATCTCAAAAATTTTGATTGATAATTTAGGGGAAAACATACTCATCAAAAGTTATAAGCCTGAAAATTTTGCCCAATTTTCAAAAAAAGGGGAAATATCCCCTAAAGGTCAAGGAATCTTAATGAAAATCACACCATCAGATTCAGCATACCATAGAACCCTCAAACTCCTGTATACAAAAATGTGGAATTTTGCATTTTTTTTTTCCCCCAGAAGAAAGAACACAGATGTGTGTGTGTGTGTTTTTTTCCCCAGAAGTGATTGTATCAAAATAATGGCCCTAGAAGATTGGAAGAGGGTGCATCCAAACAGAAATTAAAAGTTCTACTGCCCTTTTTAAGTGACCAAAAAGATTGGAGGGCAACTGGTCCCCCTCCCACACCCCTTTTTCCCCTAAATTATCAATCAAAATTTTGAGATATCCATTTTGTTTGGCATAGGCAAAAGATCCAATAACTATGTCTTAAGGGGTAACATGACCCCCACAGTCCATGGAAAGTGACCTGTAAGTTATGAAATTTGTCCATTATTTATGCAAAGTATTTGTTATTGAGAAGTACAGACATTTTTTGAGGGAACGTGAATTCTATGCTTGGGGTGGGTTTCCACAGGGAGAATCTTCTGTGGGAAGGAAAATTTTCAGAGGGTGAGGTCTCCAGGAGAAATTTTACACTGGAAGGATTTGACAGAATTCCTACGCATAATTTTTTTTATTTGTTTAACTTTCTCTTCGCCAATTCAATTTTGCAAGTGGAGACGTTCTGGGGGAATTATCTGGTGGTTATTTTAAGCTTGTTTGGATTTTCAGGAAAAAAATTCCAAGGAAGTGGGAATTTCTGGAGTGATTGAGAAAACAATTTGAAATTCTTTTTCAAATGAAAGTATTACAAGGAAAATTTTTCAGATTGAATCATCTGAAAAAAAAATTTATGGTTTGGGGGGGGGGGTGTTTCAGTGAGGATTTAACTGTCCAGAGGGAATTATAAGGGGGAGGGGTATATTTTACATGGCAGAAATTTCCACAGAGGAGCTTTCCATGAGGAGAGTGGAAAGGGAATTTATCATGGAGGTTGAGCTAGATCTACCAGTATTATTTGAAAAATGATCAGAAATTAAATAATAATTTTTTTTTTTTAACTGAAAGTAAGGAGCAAAATTAAAACTCAAAACAGAAATTATTCCATATATGAAGGGTTTGCCCCCCCCTCCTCAATACCTTGCTCTTTATGCTAAAGTTTGACTGTTTGTCCCAATTTTTTTTTTTAAATGACTCCTGAAACACAAGGGTCATTTAATTAGAATAGGAAGCTTTTTTAAAAGTGCTAAAACCTCTAGAATAGAGAGCAAGGTAAGGAGGTGGGGGGCGAACCCTTCATATACAGAATAATTCATGTTTGTTATGAGTTTTAATATTGCTCCTTACTTTCAGTAAAAAAAAAACAACTTGTTTTTTTTTAGTTTCATCACTAACAACACAGATTTCTTAGTGAACATTGAGTACCTCTCTTTTTGTCAGCAATAGCCTCTGTATCTGCCATGATCTGCTGTTAAGTCAACAAACAAAGAACTACACCAGACAAACATATACAGACTACAACAGGGTCAGGGACTAGCTACAGGCAGCAGAATGGGACTAAGTGATTGTCAAGGATGATATCAAGTTAGCGTAGTAAAACATTAAAGATAATCGGCTGCAACCTGAGAAGATATGCATTTCAAGCTCACTTTTGAAGGTGCCTAAAACACTGTCTCATCTAAACTGACCTGTCAAAAGGGAAATGAACCATAAGAAGAAGGCTTTCTCAAAGTGAAAATGTACATATCACTAGGATCAATTTGAAAAATTCAGAAAGAAGCTGAGATGGCTGACTAGTTGCCTCTCAGCAGATTAAAACACAGCATCCAAAATTAAATATAGCCTAAAGACATTCTGAAGATATGTGTCTGCCACAGAAAAGAGTAGATGGACTGTACCATTCCTGTTCAACCCCAAAGGCAAAAAAGTGAAGGATCCAGAGGACATGGCAAATTTGTTGAACATCACATTTGTATACAACTTCTCAGTGGACCCCTCATTGAGCCACCACACCCACACCCTACCACTAAGGCCACCAAGGACCCAATACAAAAAATCACATTACCACAGATTAAGAAATGGTTGAGCAAACCAAACCCCAACAAAGCTAGGGGCACAGATGACATACATTTCCTAGTTTTTTTTAAAGAACTTGCTGATATAGCATATGAGCCACTCTGTTTGCTATTCAAGCTGTCCCTTGAAACAAAGAGTTTGCCTGAGTCCTAAATACTCTGATGTTTAAGAAAGGATCTAGAACTCAGCCAGAAAATTACCAACCCATTAGCCTTACTTCAGTCATGGCCAAGCTTCTTGCAGGGACAGATAATGACATTGTCATAGAAGATGTGACAGAGAATGGCCACCTTTTTAGCAGTCAGCATGGCTTCTGGAAAGGCATGCCCATCAAAAGTCTTATAAAATCCTATGACTCCATAACAGAGCAGTTTTCCCATTGATGCATTTCTCCTGGAACAAGCTAAGGCCTTTGTGGAAATGTATCATCATTACCTGATGATAAAGCTGTGTTTATATCAGAGAGGTGACAACATTGCCCTGTGGGTCCATGATAAAAGAAGCGCCCCATATACTCCACATAAGTTCATATCAAGAGTGGTGGAACCAAGGAATCAAACTAGGCCCAACACTGTTAAGCCTCCACATAACTCCTGAGGGGGTAAAGGATGGCTTGGAACTATATGCACACAAGTTCAAACTCTGAATCAGCACCTTCCACCAAAAATTTCTATTCTCTACAAGAAGATCTCATAAATCATGGCATATTGGTAACAACATTTAACCTGAACAAATGCAAAGATGCAGGATGCATCTTGGTGAAACAAATGCAGAATCCTAGTGCCACAATGTTGCTTATTGTATGGTTCTTTTCAATATAATAGGTGATGTCCTGATATGCACCCACTTGCCCATGATGGTCCCATAAATAGTTAGACTAGTCCTAAATAAAATATTTTTTCATTTGTTTATCATCTTACAATTCATCATGTCACCTAGTATGTCCTTTATTAACACTGTTTAAGTGATTTCAAAGGAACTGATGGAATAAGGTAGCACCTGGGCTAGGGTCTATTTAAGGGTCTTAAATTGAATTTGCAAGCAAAACAATTCTTGGGGTAAGGTACTCAGTAGGAAGACAGCTAATCACCACTTCAATAGTTTAATTATTGAAAAAAAAAACTGTATCATACCACCCAGAAAGTGGATTGTATTAACATTCGATTTGTCAAAATACTCTTAATAATTATGGAATCAATTGTGGTCCCATAACCAATGTCCATTGCCTAAAACAGAATGATCAGGCCAACAATCAAACCCAGAACACAGCACCCCCCCTTTTGTTTACTGTGTTGTCTTTTCAGATAAAAACAAATCTTAAAAGAATCCTACTCCAGGAAAGGAGCAGTCCAGTTTTGCCATGATTGATCAAAACAGGACCAAGAAAAAATAAGCACTTGTTATAGAGCTTAAAGAGAGAACAGCTGCTGGTGAAAAAATCATGCAATTCATGACTCCTGCATTGTGCCAAAAAGACCTGAAAGCAGGGGAGAAGTCCTCCCATGGCCCCAATGCAGATTTAGAACTCCAAGCTGTAAACCAGATAAATATGATCATTACTGAAGACGTTAGTGCTATCTCTACAAAAAAAAATTCATGTGATTAGTGACTATTCACTGGAAAGCAGCACAAACTACTATACTGCCAACTTGAATGCATCAGCAACCACTTTAAGTGAAACATATGAGGACCCAGGCCAGCCAAGCAACAGGACCAATGACCAGAGTAAGCTACAGCAATAATGAGTACCAGATTTTTCTGCTCTAATTACTAACATTGATCTACTTCCAAATACATTAAATAAGTTAAAATCTGTAATTTATTCTAAGAATTATGATATGGTCCTAGGACAGGCTTGAAGATATAGGCAGGCATGGTACATTAGTATTAGTTAAGACTTGTAATAGTTTATGGTCATTATGTTTCCCTGATAACTCATATTTTGTTGAATCTGTGTGGTTTGAGCTGTGTGAGGGTTATAATGAAGTAATAACCAGAGTAGGTTGCATTTATAGATGTTCATCTGTCCCATATTGCCCAGAAACTGAGCAGACTATAGCAACAATGCTGTACAAAGTAACTTTGAATTACACAGGGAACCTACTTATAATAAGTGATTTTAACTTTCCAGGCATCACTTGGATGGAGGGATACCCTTTTGTACATGTGCTTATGAATAAAAGTAGAGGGACAAATCTATTTACAGAGTGTCTTCATAATCTGAATCTCTACCAGATTGTTGATCAACCAACTAGAAATTCACTTTTCCAGAGACTGAATCTACTGGACCTAGTGTTCCTACATGATAAAGACTAGCTACAGAATACAAATTATATACCCCTTTAAGAAACAGCAACCATTTAATCCTAGAAGTGAACTTGTCATTTAGCAAAATAAAAAATGATTAGGAAAACTAGGGTAGATTACAGGGTAACAAGAAAAGAACTAGAAGGTACAGTCTGGTCTTCTAGTTCAAGGGGATGTCAACCAACAATGGACTAGCCTAAAAGACGAGCTACTTACACTTTAGAAAAACACATGTCAGTGAAACTTATACTTAGGCCCAAAACACTGCCTTTCATGACCCCCAAATATTCAAGGAAATAAACATGAAGCTCTGGAAGCAGGTATCCAGTGAAGACCACAGCAGAAAGTCAGTTAAAACACTGTATAGATGATGGCAGGGAGTTAAATAGATTGAAGGATAGTTGCTGAACTTCTCAATAAGCAATTTGCATTAGTTTTTACCAGAGAACCAATGTGAACTATTCAACTCTCATGTCCAGTTCATGTCCAGATCGCCCCCCCCCCCTTGCTTGGGCAAAAAGTTCTATCATTAGATTTTCTGTGACTTGATTGTGATATCAATGCTTGGATCAACACATCTTTGAAAAGGATTGGACGACACTTGGTCTGTCTGCCTTAAGTCTTTAGGGAATTGTCTAGAGTGTTTGGTGTCACCCGAACTTACAAGGCATTTTGAAGCTTGTCATCTCGTAAATTGTTGAAGCTTCAAAAAGTGTGTGTGTCAAAACCTGTTTCTTATTCAATAACTAAGCAAAAATCTTGAAATGACTCTGATAAGACATACGCCTTAGGGTTAGTCGCGATTCTAGAAGGGTTTGAAAAGTATACAATTTTTGGATAATATTAACCAGTTATGATGTTGAAGTGAAAGCAGATAACTCTCAACAACTTTTTTGGTTTGGAAGCTAAAGCTAGGCAAGTGGATGCTGTAACTGAAGATAGAAATAATGAGAGTTACAGTGTTAGTAGTAATTCCAGCGCTTTGACTAATAGTGAGATAGTGCATGATTCATTAGCATCAATCAAAGAGTGTAGCCCCAAGCCTAACACAAACATCTAAAATGTAAGCACTTTCTACAAAAATGATATCAGAAGCTATATCACTAGACTTGAAAAACTGGATGATTGTATGCGATATCAATTGCTTCAGAACCCATGGATTCCGATGTCTAACTACAGCTTCCCCTATTCAGTTCACAAGAAGCAGGGCAGGGACAAAAAGAGATTTTTCAATTGTACTCACTTGGAAGAATTTCATTGGCTAGTACTTTCAAATAAGATGAGGGGCTTATTCTGTAAATACTGTGTTTTGTTTAATGTTCGAGGGGTTGGAGGCTCCAATCAATTGCAAAAGTTAGTAAAGAAGCCCCTTGTGACTTTTGCTAAGCAAACTGGAAAAGATGGTGACTTGGTGTCTCATGAAAATCATCAGTATCACCGCAATTCAGTTGATGCAGGCAAACATTTCCTTCTAAAATATGACAACCCTGAAACCAACATTTTAAGCCTTGTAAACAAACAACATAGCCAACAAGTGCAGGAAAACGAGCGAGATTGAAGCCAATTGTAGAATCAATTGTTTTCTTGGGTTGACAGAACATTGCTCTTCCTGGCCATAGAGATGATGGAGAATTATTGGCAGAAAAGGACCCATTGACAAATGAAGGGAACTTTTGAGAACTTTTAAGGTACTGTCTAAATAGTGGCAATATCACTTTAAAACAACATTTGGAAAGCTCAGGTGCAAATGCTACTTATATAAGCAAAACAACACAGAATGAATTAATTGAATGTTGAGCCAAAGAGATTCTTAAAGAAATTCTTGCACAAGTTCATTCTGCCAAGTTCTACAGTGTGGTTGTTGATGAAACAACAGATGTGTCAAACAAGTCACAACTGAGTATTGCCCTTTGCTACAATTACAATTGCACAAGACATGAAGATTTTGTTGGTTTTTAGACCTACACGAAACATGTTACTCGGACAGCATTGGAAACTTCGAACCGACCATTAAAGGGGAAACGCTTGGAAATGTTGTGTTGGATTTTCTTCAATCGCTTGGGCTAGACTTGGAAAATTGTGTGGGCATAGGCACTGATGGATGTGCTATGATGGCTTCAGAACATTGTGGAGCTGTAAAAGAAGTTCAAAAGGTAGCAAAGAATTGGATTAATGTACCATTCAGTTCACACAAGGAATATTATAGACGGTCAGTTTTTATTCCCCTGTTGGACACAATCATTTCGGACTTAGAAAGCCGTTTTTCCGTTGAAACGCTGGACACTTTTAAGCTCAGTATTTTCTTGCCAATAAATTGTATGGAAACAAACAAACAACAATTTGCTAATATGATTCATGACTTGTCACAGCAATACTGGTCAGTAATGGGTTTCCCCTCCCAATCAGTTTGTGAATCTGCCCTGGCCAGAAAAGTGACAATATGGAAAACTCGGTGGCTTTGTCTGAGAGAAAGCAATGCAGGCACAGGTAGAATACCTGAAACACTAGGGGAAACTTTACAGAAACAGAACTGCAATGCTGATATTTTCCCGAATATTTCAGCACTCTTGCAGATTCTCATGACCCTACCTGTCAGTGTGGCATCTGCTGAATGAAGTTTTTCTACCTTGAGAAGATTGAAAACATGGCTAAGAAATAAAATGACAGAGGAAAGACTCACCAGACTTGCCCTTCTTCATGTTCACCATGATATTGACATAAGTGTAGAAAGCGTTATTGATAGATTTGCTAATAGTGGAAATAGAAGGCAAGAATTTGTTATATAATATTGATAGTGTTTCTATAAATGTATTTTTGTGGATAGCTTTACAGAACCAACAGCTAAATGACGGATAGAAGCAGAGGCATGCAACTTTCAATATCAGTAAGGTATGTTAGGCTTAATTTTGAATGGGAATTTTTTGCAACAAGTCACCCCCCCCTTCCTAAAATCCTGGATCTGCTACTGTTGTAAGCAGAGCCCTCCAAGGCACTGTTTTGGGTCTACTGTATTCCTCATATATATCAACAATATGGGAAATGGAATAAAAAACAACATCACTCTCTATGCTGATGACTCCAAGGTGTTTGTATCTGCTAATCATCAAAACCTGCAGTGTAACCTTAAATTCCAAACAAGGGCACAAGATTGGCTACTTGAGTTCAATGTAGCAAAGTGCAGCATCCTATACTTAAAAAAAAGGTAAAGAATACAGCATTGGACTTTACAGTCCCTACCAGTGGTGCTGATCTCTGTTTCTTGGCCCTTCAGCCAGGAAGTGCAATGGGGGGTGGGGGCCAACCATCCTGTGCTTTTGCACACCCTTCCTGTCTACCTTCCACAACAAGAGACTAGAGCATCTACAGCTGCCAACACTTGTTTTCAGGCATGGCTGTACCCAGAAGGGGGGTTTGAACCCCCCCCCCCCCCCCACCACCAAAAAAAAAATGTTTGTTTGACTTGTAAAAACATAACAAAAATGGATAAAAACAAATTTTATATACATTTTTGAGTTTTTTTTTTAGTAACCCCCCCCCCCCATTTTTTTTTAGTAAAATCCCCTCCAAAAGAAAATCCTGGGTATGGCCTTGTTTTCAGGTGTTGTATTGGTGCAGCAATACACAAATGCAATAACATGTCTTCTCCTAGCATGCTGCCAATGACTGGTATATACTCAAGCTGAAATGGTGATTGCACCCATAACTGAGTTCTTTAAGTCTACACTTGACATGGAATGGAATCACAAGTCATGCAAATATGAGTGGGACTGTCCATCCTATCCAATAACCTACTGATGCTAACCTTATCATAACAGTGTCTTGCTTGGGGGCTGATGCTGCTTATGCTATGTAACCATCTCATATACTCTATCTGAAGTTGCTGTTGTGCAGTGGTGTTAGCTTTAAGCTAGGGAAGAATGGTCATAACAGGCCATATCAACTTTGTGGTCACTGTTACTGAGTGAGCTTAAATTGTATCTCTCTAGCAGACCTCTCTTACAGCATGTCACTGGGCCTTAACATAGTGACAAAATTTCATCATCCTTAACACAGAGCACAACAGATCCAGTATAGACCCTAATTTAACCCCAAAGTGCAAATTAGGGTAGGCTAGGACCTGTCTGAGATCAGGCATTGGCTGAATACTTGGCTCTTACCCTATATTTCAAAAAAGCATAAAAGGCATTAAGCAGTTTGTCTGCCAGTGAAATTCTACCATAGCTAGCCTACTTTTGGCTATCTTGGAAAGGGGTTAGGTTAGGAAAATGAAACTTTCAGAGATGGGTTTACAGGTAAAGTATGTCATGGGAAGGTATTTTGAAGGGTAAATTTTTACCAAATCATATTATTGACCTACAAATAAAGTGAACATACCACTAGATGCCTTTTTTTATGCTCTTTACAAATATAATAATCATTTTTGTTGGAAAAGAATTTTAGCCCCCACCCCTATATATACCAATTCAGGGTATATATTTGCACATTAGGGGGGTGGGGGGAAAGTTTAATCTTACCTCTCATTTACATCAGAAATAACATTTACCCCCACCCCCCTAATGTGCAAACATATACCCTGAATTGGTATAAATAGGGTTGGGGTTAAAATTCATTTCTGACAAAAATGATTATTATATTTGGAAAGAGCATAAAAAAAGGCATTGAGTGGTAGGGTAAGACACCCAGTAGTCGGACACTTTAATCACTTTGAAAACTTTTTGACATTTAAACTACTCTAATTACTGTATTATACCACCTAGAAACTTAATTTTTGTATCAAAAAATTTCTGAAGAATTTCTGAACAAGTAGGTTACTAATTTAAATAGTTTCACTTGTACAGCGCCTCCTATTTTTGAATTTACTAACAAGTGACAATTCTGCCTAAACTCGGACATACAAACGGGTCATTGTAAATTGGTCATTAAAATAGTATAAAAGATTCTGTCCAAGAACAGGCAGGTGGCCAACTACTGGGTGTCTTACCCTATGTTACTTTATTTGTAAGTCAATAATATAATTTGGTAAAAATTTACCTTTTGAAGTAGGGCCTACCTACCTCCACTCCTTCTATCTCTAGAGGGTCCTGAAAGTTGTCTACATAGCCTACCTACTGAGATTTTGACAAAATAGTTTTTCTTTAATTTTTAGTTAGGCCTATTAGTTTCTTTTTCTCTGGCTTTAGTTCTGAAAATGCAATTCTTATTATTAGAGTAGAATTTTAAGCCATAGGCCTATCCATGTTTTTTTCAAAATTTAGGAAATGTATTTGCATAGCCTATCTTTAAAACCTTATAAATTGGGATTGAGCAAAGTTGTGAAGATGAAAATGATTTCATTGTACTTCATTCAAGCAGAAAATCTAGCCTATTTTGCAAGGTTTCACTTTTATAACACACAGATTTCATTTTCCTAACCTAGGCTAACTCCTTTCCAAGATAGCCAACAGTAGCTAAAGTAGAATTTTACCTGTCCAACTTTACTTACGTAAAGAAATTATCTCTAAGTTTAGTGGACACATTTTAATTGTTACACTGTCCATGTAGGCTAGCCTAAGTTTATCAAAGGTTGGTACCCTTTGGAAGGGGAGCAGTGAAGATGTATATTGCAAAAGGTTCCCAGAGCACAGTTTATGCTCTGGAAACATTTTTTTTTTTTTTTTAGAGTTTCTACCAACATTTCTTAGAGTTTCATCCACCTAACCCAACTAGCCTAGCCTATTTTCCAAGATAGCAAAAATCCCTAATCTAGAATTTCCGTTGAACTTACATAGAAGTTAAACACCTCAAGGGATTAATCTAGCACCCATTACCCTTGACTTACCTAAGTAACTTCGGCAGACAATTCTAGTATACTAGTCCTGATTCAAAGAAAAAACGTAATTTATAGAACTTGAAAACATGTAATAATTCTACGTAACGAAGAAAACGTGTCAGCGTTAGTTGCCAATTAAATCTTAAAAACAGAGGGTAAATCAGCCGAATAAGAGACCTGTTCTGCCGAACCTATTGGAAACCAAATATAAATCCAACCAGAATAATTTAGATATATATGTCATTAAAATTACCTTTTTAGGGGAATTCAGAATTTTGGGATATTTTCGGAGGCAACAGAGGACGGATTTCAGTGCAAATTTAAATACTACATTCTTTAAATTTTATTAATAGAGTATTGTTAGTTATATATTCTGTATCAGAAAGCTAAAAGAAAATGTGAGGACGAAATTGTAATTTGGTTCATTTATTAGCGTCTCTTGATTTTTCGGCCGTTTTTAGCCTTAGGGTTCTTTTTAGTAGTTTATTGCAGTGGTTAAGTTCTCAAACAGCGGTACATGTACCCCTTGGGTGTACTATAAAATTGTAGGGGGTACACGACCTGCCAACAAAAAAAAAACAACCCTTTAATTCTAGGTGGCAAAGTTGTCAGAATTGTCCCTTTCTGACTCTCAAGTTGTTTCAATGGGGACACGTTGACGTTTGCCCGCCATTAGGGCTTAGTCATTCGAGCGGCTGTACAGGCCGGCAAGTCTCTTGTGTCACTGCACTGCAGTAGTATTGCCTATTATTAGAAGCTCGCTCTTAGTATTGTTTTATTTTTGTGGTGTGTTGTGTAAAATTTTGAACTTCATAAAAACTAGGGCTCAAAAATCTTGTTACTTTAAAATTCTATGCCAGGAAATGGGAGTCTCTATAATAACTTATTGCTACATACTAAGGTACGATGACTTTCTTGGGAAAATGTTGCGTCTCATGTATTTGAACTCGACAAAGAATCACATTTTTTTTACCGAACACAAATCCCATTTGTCTTCTGCATTTATTGATTTTGATTGGCTTTTGAAGTTGGCTTATTTAAGTGATATTTTTGAAAAACTCAACATCTGGAATGTATCCATGCAGGGTAGTGTTTTTTATTTTTTTTTTTTTTTATGTAGAAAAAAAAATGATGCAATGGTAAAAAAGATTACTCTCTGGAAAAAAAAAAATACAAAATAAGAACTGCGAGCCATTTGAAAGATTAAATATATTTTTGCAAGATAATGAGAAAAACATCTGATTTCATTGAACTCAAGCCTCAAATGAGCCAGCATTTGAATGCATTGAAGATCCGCATAAGAGAGTACTTTCCATCTTTGGAGAAACAGTTAAACTGGATACGTGACCCCTTTAATGCTGATGCTGTGGAAACTAGCCTGACTACCTTTCAAAAGGAGCAACTGACTGAAGTCTCATGTGATCCCACGTTGAAAAATAAATATTTGACTGCTGGTACTACATTGTTAGGTTTCTGTATCGGTGTTGGGAAGGAATACAAAGAACTGTCAAGCACAATTTCTTGAAGGGTTTTCCACCACTTATTTGTGTGAAAAGGGTTTCTCAAGTTTAACATATCTTAAAATTAAATCTAGAAACAAATTAAATGTTGAAGGTGATTTAAGATTGTATTTAATTAAGTTAGAACCCAATTTCGATAAACTGTGTAAAGGGAAACAAGCTTATCCTTCTCACTAATCTCTTTGAAAGTAAGCGTTTTTTCGTTTTTGTTTTTAAATAAATATTTTTGGAAAAAAATTGCTTTGTTTTTACTTAAACAAGATGCGTAATTGAGTTTAAAAGGTTAAGGCTTTAAGATTCGTTTATTATCTAACCTATAGTTTACTCAGTGCTGGTAACTGAGAAGGACTACCTAAAATGTTTGTGAGTAGAGTGTCCACAGTGTTTTTTTGTGAATGTTTTTGTGAGTACAGAGGTTCAGTGTCTAAATAAGTTTGAGAACCACTGGTTTAGTGCGCGACCCTATAGATTTTTTCAGTCTATTCTATCATTACAAGTAAGCGGAATGAAGATGCATATGATTCACGAAAAAAAAAAATCAAGTTGGGGTAATTAAAAAATAGTTGTCAATCGAGACAAACAAAATCAGATTCCTCTAGGTAAAACTTATTCAACTTATCGTGGTCATTCTGCATTTTTCCAGGTTTATTTATTCAGTATGTCTGATCTTTCAGTTTTCTGTTAATGGGCTAGTGCATGGCCCTGGATAGTTTGTTTTCGTCTCTTCTAACATTACAAGTATACGGAACAAGCTTGCATATGATTCACAAAAATATCAAGTTAGTAATTAAAAAACAGTTGCCAGTCAAGGCAAATACAATGAAATTTCTCTATGTAAAAC
The DNA here is from genome assembly GCA_027921565.1 of Artemia sinica. NCBI lineage: Eukaryota > Metazoa > Arthropoda > Branchiopoda > Anostraca > Artemiidae > Artemia > Artemia sinica. The sequence goes on along the minus strand of CM051270.1, from coordinate 23,505,852 downwards.
TTTTTCAACTTTTTGTGGTCATGCTGCATTGTTCCAGGTCTATTTATTCAGTTTATTTAATTGCCACAATGTTACATGCGTCCCGTCACATTACTTTGCTCTTCTTTTTGTAAATCATAAATTCTTTACAAAATATACTCTTACTACTAAAAACTCATTGCGGCACCGAGCCACCTGATGCCAACACAGCTGCGCACGTTCTCCCTCCTCCCGAGTCTATTCAAAACTTTTCTCTTTACACCCTCCCAAGAATTACCAAACTCATATAACAGTCCAGGATGAATAGCTAGTAATACCCATGGGAAAACTAGAGCGATGCCACCTGCTGATTTGGATGTTTGTGCGCTCATAGTGTTGAGGTTTTTTCATTTGTGTTGGTTGTTCTTTTTATGTTTCTGTTTTTCTAATCCAGTTTTATTGTGCTTGTATAGTGGTTTTTAAATAAAATTGCTACTATTAGGCAATTTATGTCTTATGCTTGCCATTTGATTGTCAATAGTCATTGAAATGTAAAAACTGCTCTGTGTCACATCAGTTGGCCGTCGCAACTTAACCGTAATATGACTTTGACCATATTGGTAGTCGCTTGTAGTTGAAAGCGTTGAACAATCCTTAAAACCGTTTTGTAACTATTTTTACTGAAGAATATTTGGCAAGTCACAATAGTAATACTCACAACATATTTCTAACAATCAATGAGAGGACACTCACACCGAAAGGTTTGTGAAGATCATATATTTTCATTCAGTCCAAATAGTATAGTAAATGAAAAACCAAAAGCAGGAACGTTATCTATAACCAATGCGGTCTGAGAAAGTATATAAACATTAGAAACAGAGTCTTTTAGTAGCATACATATATAAAATAGCTCAAGCGAGCTCAGTTTTCAGTAAAATGTTAGTTTCAGATAATTCTACAAATTGAGGGAAATACGACGAGTCAGTTTACTTGACCCAGCTCTGCAGATATATATTGCATAAACTGCAAAGTAATAACTTTTGTTCCTTTTAAGGTTTTACTTCCAACAGAAATACTAAGTTATTTAAGTTAATTTTGTCAAACCCATGAAAATAGCCAATGTTGTCTTAGAACGGATTTAGGTATTTAGAACGAGAAGTCCTAGAGCTGCCTTCAAATCTGAAAAAGCTCAAGCGAGCTCAAATTCCGTTAAAGCGATAATTTTACACAATTCTACAAATACAGAGAAATACCATGAGTCAGTTAATTTGATCCAGTTTTGCAGATACATGCTGCATAAACTGCGAAGTAAAAACTTTTGCTCCTTTTAAGTTTTTACTTCCAACAGAAATACTTTGCTTTTGTAAGTTAATATTTTTTTTTAGGTTCTAGAATAATACACAATAAACCTTACAACAAATATTTTGTAACTTAGGCGAAGCAACCAAAGAAGTCACTAGGAATGTTTCTTAAAATTGGGTATTCGATAAATGGCTTACTTCACACCTGTTGCAGCAACAGCTGCAACCTAGTAAAGAACGAATCACGACTCATAATATAATAGCTAAATTACAAGATTCCGATTTGATAAAGAGTATTATCGTCGGTATACTTCAGAACTTTTAGATTAAAAATTAAATTATTAATGATATATTGTCCTATAAGAAACATATAGAAATTTAATAAAACTGAAGTCATATTGAAAAAAATTTAAATATACATTTCACTCAATTTACAACAATTCGTGTTATTATTGCAATATTTTCCGGCACATTGCTGCAGAGAATCCAAACATTAGAAAGAGTACACTTTTGTTATTTTTACTTCTTAGACATCAATATTTTAGGAGAACTAATCTTTAAAATAATTGTCGCTATCCCTTTCTACTAGGATTATTTAAAACATTATTTTGCATTCCTAAATTTATGATAGAAGTCAAACTTCTTTTTGCAACTTATAATTCAACTTTTAAAACCAGTTGATGGCGATATTTCAAGGAATACGACGAGATTTCAGGGAATGAGGTAACAGAGTTACTCAGGTATGACATTATGTGCCAGATAACCAACTTTTCAAAAGATACGTGCGGTATATCCTCTTCTATATGAAGAAGTAGCTTTGTCAAAAATCTATTTTATTTTAATATATTTTGCTGCTTAAAATGGTACTAGAAATTGCAATTTCCTTTAAAATACACTCTTTTCCATTATTCTACAACCACTAGTATAATTAATGCTTGTTAACCGGCAGAAATTAATATTTATGGCACAAGATGACATAAACGCAGCTTTTCTGTCATTTGTCTCAAATTGTGGGGGCTCAAAACTTCCTGTTTATTGTTTTAGACCATGATAAGTCGATAAGTTATCTCAGAACTTCTATTATCTGGCATTTTTGCCCTTTTTGTACAAAAACTGATGTTTGATGAAACAAAATGGCAGAAAACGCCACTTTGCTGTGGTATGATCTGTTTTGTCTTGGTTGCATTCGCTGCAACCTAATAAAGAACGAAGTTCATCATGGCTGCACTACTTGCTGACACCTAGTAAAGAACGAATTTTAGCCCATAGTAGCCGAAACTAAAAAATCACCTTTTGAAAAAAACAGGAAATGTTAACGGGGATGTCGAACTATATCTCAAGACACTCTTTGCATGCAGTTTGTCAAAACGGTATATCCGCAATATCTGAAGAATTGCTAAGAGCACTAAGTTGAAAACTCAGTGAATGTTCAGGGAAATGGAACCAAATGGGGAAGTAAAACTCTCCTAGACTTAGATTATTCTGAGGATTTGAGAATCCAAGATGAAAATATTAGCAAAATGAAGGAATTTTTTGAAGGTTTTGACAGTTCCGAGTGCAAGAATCGGTTTGGAAAGTATTGTTAAGAAGACTAAGTCGGTATGACTGGGAATATGTGAAGGTAAGGAGATGATGTTGGATAACAAAAAGATCGATCAATTGGACACCTTCCCTTAACTAGTTAGTACTATTAGTAAAGACGGTGGGTACAATGAAGATGTTAAAAGTGGAATAGCCAAGGCTCAGGGTGCTTTTCCGCAATTGAAAAATTTTTGGAAGAATAGCTACAGTGATGATAGTGGTCAAGCATGTATCTGAATTCTGGGAGTTCTGAAAGACGGAGGATGATTTGTTAGCTGTTTTCCAGAGAAATTGTATACGGAAGATTTTGGACACCCGTCTGACTGATCGTATTTGAAATAGTAAGCTACACGAAAAATCTGGTTTAATTCCGCTTTCTAGGGCTATAATGAGAAAAAGGTTGAGATGACTAGGCCATGTTCTGAAAACGAAGGACGACAGATTGCCAAAGATCGAACTTTGCAGGCAGACCGTCTAGAGCCGAACGAAAAGCAGGTCGTCCCCAAATTTGATGGAAGGGTGTCATAAGAAAAGATTTAAGGGACACTTGAACTTCTTGGAAGGATTGAAAAGGAGGGCTTTGAATAGGTTACGATGGAGGGGGAACATAAGTGGCTCTGTTGGCCTCATGCGGCCTCGTGTTGTAATATGTTGTTAGTAGTAGTAGTGGCAATAGTAATATTGAACTAAACAGAAGAAACCATGTATATCCATATTGTGAAAAGGCATATCTGCAGTATATCGTTAATAACTAAGCGCATATATTTGCAGCTTCCAGGGAATGTTGAGGGAGATATTGAACTAAATCCAAAGATCTTATGTTTATATACGTTGTCAAAGAGGTGTACCTGTAATATCTCAGGAACGACAAACGGTATTAAGGTGAAAAATTCCAAGAATATTGAGCGGGGTGACAAAATAAATTAAAACACACTATCATATATCCGGATTGTCAAAGGGTGTATCTGCAATATCTCAAAAACAGCTAAGTTGAAAATTTTGGGGGATGTCCAGAGGAATTTAAAGGAAGTTGAATCTTAGCAGGAGGAGGTAGCGTGTGAAGCTTTGAATAGATTGGAGGGAGGAGGAATGTGGGCAGCTGTGTCGGATTTAGGTGGCTTGGTACTGTAGTGAGTTTTTAGTAGCAGTGTGCAGTGCCAGTAGTAGAAGTAGTATTAATGGATAGTGAATTTAGTCAAAAGAAGGGATATAACTATTTCCCTTTTTAACTGTAGATCGCACCACAGAAAACTGCTGTTTTTACAGTTTTTTCCCCCAAAAAATTTATTTTGACCTAAATAGCTTCTTCATAGTTTCTTATACTTTTTAGACGATTCACAGATTTTCAGTTTACTTTAGAATTTACCCACAAAAAAACTTTGTTTGGTACAAATTTGACAACCCAATTTTAAATAATGAAATCTATATACTCAATTTGTGCCATTTTGGAGACATTATTGTGATTGACTGGTGTAAGGAGGTCTTATTTTTGAATAAATTTGGCAACTCAAATTCAGTAGAAGTTGGAAACCCCTTTCTCTAATAGATCAGAAATAAAGCGACAATTTCAAATTAGCTTCGCTTTGTGAAACTAGTTATAAATCTTGTACTGACATTTCTTCGTTCAAGTGTTGAACGACTTTTGAACCGTGATAAATATTTGAAGACCCAATCTAGACCAGTTTGGTATAAAACAAAGAGGAATGCAAGGCCTCAAAATACTGGAAAAAACTACTTTTTAACAAAAAGGTTGGTGATTGGCTAAAAGAACGGGGGAATGGTCGCTAAGCGAACCAAGTACCAAGTTGAATATAACTTACGGATCAGAGACAAATCGGGGTAGTTTCGCATCGGAACGAAGGAACATGAGCAAGTGAAGTTCTTTTTAACTAGGATAAAAAGCTATTACTAGCCTGTATAAATTTCCCTTTGAGAATAATACTGACATAAGATATAAACTTCAGAAAGATCTCTGTCACCTGGGATAAACCAAGCCATTTACTGAACTAATTTAATTGGAGACATTTAAACTGAAATTGGAGTCAGGGCAGATATTCCCATTTGAGGGTTGTCAATAGACTCATAAAGGGTTTATTAATTAAATTATGCGTAATCTAAATAAAACAGATTAAAAGCAGGAAAATACGCACGTAAATAGCTTAGGACTTTAGCTTTTTATTATATTTGGTGATTTGGGTTTATATTTCGGTTAGAGTATATTAACTAACCAAGGCTTGGGCCCTCTAGACAAAATACAGCATTTTAAGGATTAACATAGGATAAAATTAGTTTCGTCCCAGAAACTGAAACTTGTGAATAACCTAAGGTTTAAAGAAAAGAAAAAACCCTTAATCAAGAAGAATAGATTAAGAGAGCTTTGTACTTCCCCCTCCTATCTTAGTGACCCTTGGAACTTGTCTGGCATTTATTAAAATCTTATATATAAGAAGATTGGAACTATCGGACAATAACAAGATTCCTTCCTTGTGTATTCTCTGACGTTTATACGAAGGGGGGCCCCATTACTCTTTTTAGCCACTCTTAAATTTTGTTAACCCGTGCCAGCTATTTATATAAAAGGCGACCCTGATGTTTTACAGATAGGTCAGGGAAGAAAGGGGAATTATTTTGTCAGATTAAGAACTTCAATCTCTTTCCGTTCAGATAGATCCAATTTTTTCTGGTAAAGTTTAAGTTCATCAAAGTTCCAGAGAGCATTAACCTCTTTTTTAAGATATAAACATAAGAGCTTGGTTTAGTTTAAACGAATAATTTGCGATCTAATAAAAGGGTTATTCCTAGTTTCCGAGAAACAATAATTTGAAGCAAAGGATTTTAATTACCTGGGTACCCAAGTCTTGTCTAATTATTCAAGAGTAACACTTGCAATTAGAAGTATTGATAGCCTAGAACTAAATTAATCTTTTTTTTCGGTAAACATTCGTGGATTGAACAACAGACCCGCACAATATTAAACAACAGCCGACCTAGAAGAGGTATTGGATGAATTCAGAATAATTAGAAATAGAAAATTTTTCCTTTTATTCTATTTTATAATAAATATAAGTTGTCACTGCATTCTGAGCACCGATCTTACCAACGCTTCAGTTATGACACGCTACCAAATTTTAGCACGATAAGTATGGCAATCTTACACTGGGAAAGTCTCAAGTCCGAAAAACTCCAATAGAACAGCATTTTATATCTTTTATGTAACCCCAACAATTAGTATCAATATGCGATCTATATTTTTTCTAATCTCAGGCCAGAAAGATATTTCACTTAAAAAGGCTTTTAGACTTTTTATATAAACAGTTTTCGTTTTACTACAATGAAACTTTGAACTTTAGCAATAATTCTAACAAATTGCCCAGAGAACTAGTTGCAGCATTGCCTACATACTGAGCAAGACATCCTCTTCATTTACAGCCTATTTTAAGTCTCTATTTTTTTTACCTCCTGTGACATTTCCCGAACCATATAACTTGAAATGACAATTAAATACAAGATGTTTTTGTAGGGTAAACAAATAAATATATAAAGTTTGTGCGGTATATGTTTTACATATTATATTGTTTATCTAGTATATGGTTTGTGTGGAACGGTTAAGTATACACGAAGAAGCTATGAAAAGATCAACAGGTGTACCTTTTGTCCTGGGTTAGAAGCTCCGGCTAGTCACCATGGAGTCTTGGGTTCAATTCCCATGCCAGCAGCGATATTTTCAAGGAATTATCTTTAATTACATGATACTCCAAAGGTTTTCGAAGTATTCGCTAGCAAATAACTGCGAAAGTGTATAAAAACCACCCAGATCATGTTTAAATCTAAAGCCAATAAATAAATTTGACATTAAAATAATAAAGACCTCGCCTGATTTCTTAGTACCTTTTGATTTTTTTTTCATTAAACAGGTAGAAACATATAACCATAAAAAATTATTGAGTAATATTATTGGGACGAATTTTTATTTCAGAGTTACTGAACTGACAAACTGTAACCCATTCTGGGAAGATGGTATTTCAATGAATCACATCATTACATAGCAAAGCTGCTAATTCTGTAATATTAATTTGGTTTAATAATTCATAAAATCAAAAAAAACTATAACAATGACAAAAATAAACATGCATCATCTCTAGAAACTATTGGCAACGACAAAATTGGCTTGGGCAAAATCCACGCCGACAATTCCGTCTACACCAGTCGACTGCACCTAGAACTTGACCAAAAACACCCGTAGGAAAACAACGTCCTCCAGGTCGAGATTCAGGGGCTACAAACCCGGGAGGAAACGGGGCACCGGTTGGCATATGTGGCTGAGCTAAAAAAATTGAAAAAAATATTTAATAAGACTGAACTCAGATAAGTAGAAAAAATAACACAAATTAAATAACGTGGACGCATAAAGATCTGAGTGGAGTGTGTTTGTGAACACACAAAATAAAAGCGGAATGGAAATAAAAAAAGCGGTCCCTTATTTTTAGTTTAGAGGAGAAACGTTTAAACAGTAAGACTTTTGCTGGGGTAAACATAACATATGAACCTTAGTCTACCATCTTTGGTCTAAGTCAACTGTTTCTTCGCTGTTAGTCACAGTGCTTTAGGAATTTAGTCTCATTTAAAATTATTACAAGATATTTATTTTTTGCAGTTAGCTACCAGATACTATAGCTTCTTGGTTACTTAAAGCTAACCCGGGTAAAGATGTTGTTTCTTGTCAAATAAACATCAAGACTGGGATTAAAAACTTGCTTTACGTCTCCATTATGATTTCATGAAAAGAAAAAGAAATAAAAAATGAATTTGTAGTCATAGGGGTCCTCTCTGTGCTTCAGTTAGGAAGTTCTGAACTTTAATTCAGAATTGCAGGCGCAGCAAAATAAAGAAAAAAGAATTCGCTTAAACTTCAGTACTGCAAATATTCGTTTCTCGCACAATATTTTCTTAAATTTTTAATTGAAACCATATAAAAATGTAAAGAAAAGTCTTTGGGGAAATATTTACATACCCTCTGAGTACTATAGCCTCAATTATCTCCTATAATGACAAAATTTCAGCAACAGAAATTCGAAATTAAACAGCCTTTTAATTTAATTATGCTTTACAAACAAATTCGTGAAGAGATCTTTACTAAATGAAGTATTGCCCGACGCTCTCTATGCTATTACAAATATCGATACTCAGTTGTATAGTATCGGTGATTCGATAGTCTTAAAAAGCATAAATATTGTTGATATACACATGTTACTCTTTGTTTAAATCTAGATATATTTCTAGTCTTACCTTGAAGACTCTTCAGAAAATATTTCTTTTTCGAGCATTACTCTTGAAAAAAATAAATAGATCACAGCTCAAAATTAAAAGAGCTAAGAAGTGGGACTCAGACTCAACTTCAATTTGTTTCTACGATGGTATGGCCGGCGGTACCATCGTTTGTTGATGTCATCTTAGATCTATATGCAGTCATTGCACGAAATGGTCACATTTGTGTTCGGAATGTAGCTGTATCCGATATAGGGTTATTTGATCTACTAAAGGTACACGAAAGAGCTCAAGATTAGCTTTCTTAATTTCCTGTCTTAGACGAAATTAGCCGTGGTACTCAATTTTTAGATGTTTTTTTTTACTGCACATCCGCTTAGAAGCTTCATAGTTTAAGGTATTAGGCGCATGTTGGGTTGCGAAAAGCTGTATTCTTTACCTTAGCTTTGACATATATCATGTCAGAAATCTTAATCTATATAGCCTATACTTGTCAAAATCCTAAACGACAGCCTTTGAACAACTTTGAACAGCCTTTGAAGATAACGATGAGAAGCTGACCTTTCTTGAAAGACCCATATTAGAAGACAACTAAATTCTTTAAGGCTTTTTACCTTATAATTTAGAAGAATAGTAAAACTTCTAAAAAGCTCCCATCCAGGATTTTTACTGGAGGGGTGGGGTGCCTAACTCTAAACAACGTTTTTTGGTCTTTATAGCGTTATATAGCTGAAATGCCAAAATTTTTGCGTCATTTTTTGGATTTCAGGGTTAGACTTAAATTTGGTAGTCCCCCTACTTCACCATTGCTTTGTTTTCCATTATATTAGAGATGGATGGTAAGAATGTGAATAAAATTTGTCAAATAATTACAAACGTGAGCTACACAAACAGAAGTCTACTTAGACGAGCACGAAGGCAAACTAAGGCTTGTTTCTGATTAATGCACTATGATAAATATCATAAGCACTATGTATCATAATGCACTAAATTATAAAGCACTATGCATAAAAAAAAGCACTTATAAAGCACTATGTATCATAAAGCACTATGCACTAAATAAGCACTATGATCATAAACAATTTAAGTTCAAATACAAAAAAAAGAATCTGCTGTAAAATAGACTAAAACAGATCCCGCCTTGCAGAAGATCCGACAACTTTCAGAAAAAACTAAAATCATAAGAGCAAGTAAAAAGTTCTTTTTTGTATCCCACTGGAAGTAGTTTTATTTATCTCCAAAGGCTGATCTGTTGAAAGTGACTATAAATTTTAATTGGCATTCAATACAGAAAACAGACGAATAAAAATAAAAGATTTCCTAAGCAGGATGATACGATTGAAGTACCTCAACTGAGTTAAAATAAGAATTGTGAATCGAATGTGGACCCAGCGGGCTCTCTAAAGATGGGAATCAACAGCGCAGGCCTTAAAAAAAGAAAGGAAGTTATGTTATAGCTTCAAACAGATCCTATGGGCTATTGGGATGACAAAAACTTGTTGTAAAAAACTTGGAGAAAAATTGTTGTAAGGTTTCCCAAACATTCTTAGCTCATCAGAATGGTTTTATCGAGGTCTGGCCTCAAATGATATTTGAGTTTCATTTGCTATATGACGAGTTTTATCATAAGCTCTTGAATTGGCTGCCACCACCATAGCTACTATAATTGTGAGTTGTGAAAAAGCAAAGAATTTCATGAAAATCTATGCAGAAAATAACACGGTTTTCATCTCAAAAGGAAAAAAAGTGTTAAAATTATTATAATCTCGTTCAAAAAGGGAATTATTTCTCTTTTCAAACTCAAATACTCTAATTGCTGCGAAAAACCTTACGTTGACTTCTGCTTTAAAAATTCTACTGGAAGGAAAAAAACAAAGAGATTTGTACCTGTTGGTATTGATTCTTCGGTTGTAGCTTGGGGGAATGGTGCTCCAGGTAATTGAATGGCAGGCCTGGACACATTAGACATCATTTCAGGCCGTGAGAAGGCCGCAATTGGTTTCCTTGTTAATATATCTATCGGTGCAGGACGAGGTGTACTAGGAACAGCTACGGGGACGTCTGTCGGGGTTGCAGTTTCTGTTAATGCTGCTTCTGTTGTCATTTCAAATCTTGGGATTGGTGTCATGCCAAATGAACCAACGGGTGTAATCATATCAATTGGAGGTGCAGTTTCAATCAGTGAAGCAGGGGCAACCGTCACTGGTTCCGGCCTAGCTGGAAATCTAGATATCGTTGGTCCGGTAGTTACTTTTTCCGTAAACGGTGGAAATACTGTAGTTTGTATAGGTTGTTCTGTCACTGTGAATCCTGACATCCTCTGTGTGGTGAAAGATAAGGTCATATTAGGTGTAGCCGGAGTTACTGGCATCTGAGGCTGAGTCCACGCTTCGGATGAAGGAGCGAATGGAGGAAGAGTGACTGGAGGCTGAGTTAAAGCAGGTGCAGTGCCTCTGAAATAAAAAAAAGCGCAGTTTATTTTGCATCAGAGAATAAAGACTTATTATTTTATTTGTAGACGTAGTAATAAGTAAAATGATCTAAAAATTGACAAAAATATCACAATATAGCTGCATCGGTTGGGATGGCTCATCGGAAGCACATAGCTGCTGTCTTTGTGAATGGCACTACGTTCTTTCCAACTTGGTCCCTCAAAATTGCATTTTTACTTTGGTCTCACCGGCCACATAGCACTATTACGATCATACGTTATTAGGAATTATCTTTAAATTTTTTTTAAAAAGATTTTTTTACAATTACCATTAATAGTTGTCTTGTCCCAGTAGCTTAAATTGTTGGGCCGAAAGTATTAAAAATATAATTCGAAAGATTTTTTTCCTTGAAGTGGAGGAAGAGGAAGAAATAGTTTGGCACTTTTTCTGTTGTGACTAAACAAACACATATTTTGGTTCTTCGCTGGATAATCTGCTTATAATCATTAAGATAGCTAAAAAAGGAAAGAAAAAGACATATTCATAAAAAAATTAAAAAAATTCAGACAGAAATAAGTGGAACTTTAGGTTGAACTTTCTACCATACCCTGCCCAGTTTTGAAATTAGCCTCACTAAAATGTAATAATCTCTCTAGGCACCCTTTCTGAGCTGACAGTGAGGATTATGAACATAAGTTTATCATAAGGGTGTCTCCGCCATCACAAAAAAAAATTCTGAATCCATGACCTCCTCAACGATCTTTTCACTGATTTCTGGTGAAAGCAAGTAAATGAACCCGTTCTGGGAAATTTGTGTAAATAGGTAACTTTGTATGGTCTATATCGGGAATTATTTAACCATGTTTCAAAAACAGGTGGTCTGATGCCATATATGTACTGGAGAAATAAAAAGAAAAAAGGAGACTTATCAGCGTTTTCAGCTCTTTTTAAAGATTCCCATTAATTTCTTTCTGCAATCAACTTTCACTATCAAGATGAATCTAAATCACATCTATCATTACTGAATCAGCATTAACGACAAAATTTTCTTATGAAACAAAGTTTTTTTTTAACACATATTTTTATGCTTTTGGTACTATGGGCCATGATTTTCTCTGTATTAGATTGCAGATATTTCTGCAACCGTAAGATTCAAGTGTGTTTGGGCAATAAAAGTTTTGCTATTTTAAAGTATATAAGACAAAAGGAAAAAGTGTTGGTTTTTGGAGGAAGAGGAAGAAATAGTTTGGCATTCAAGCAGCATAAAATAAGGAGAAATCACTTATAACAGAATTTATCATTGAATAAAGACCATTTCATCCGAGTGAACGTCTTATCACTTGGGATTATTTGGATGGGTATTGAATCAAATTAATTAAGAAAAAAACTCTCTGAAAAAATTTTTAAAAGAAAAGTAAAGGCCACATTCAACTTAAGATTAGAAGAAATAAAAACCTACAATAATTCAAACTCCAAACGACCAGCACTTACTATTAAAGAATAAATGAAACCCAAAATGAACCCCGGGTTCTAGGGGCTGTGTAAACCTGAAGTTTTTGTTATACAATATTTTGTCTATTTAAATGGCTCTATTAAAAATTCGATCAGATGCATTTAAGAAAAAAAGGCACGGGGGTCTAGTTGCCCTACAATCACTCTAGTCTCTTAATAGGGAGACTAGAAATTTCAATTTCTATACATTTGAGCCCAATCCGAAGTTTATACGACCACCCCTTCCATAAAAACTTATATGCCCCCGGGGCATAACTTAAAACGCTTGCTCTTGGGCTTTGGGGGGCTGTGTCAATCTCGAAGTTTTGTTATCTGTTATTTGAACTATGTTGAGCAAAATGGCTATCTCAAATTTTGATCGGATGCAGTTGCGGAAAAAGGAGCGTGGGGGGGACTTGTTACCCTCCGATCTCTTTTGAATCTTAAAAAGTGAATTACAACTTTCAATTTCTAATCAAGTGAGTCCCTCTGAAGTTTATATGACCATCCCTTGCCATAAAAACTATACATACCCCCTGGGCATAAATTACAGCGCCTGCACCCGGGCTTTGGGGGGGGGGGGGTTGGACCCCGGAGTTTGTTGTCTGATCTTTGAACTATTTTTAACAAAATGGCTCTCAGAATTTTTATAAGATGCATTTGAGGAAAAAAGGGTGGTGGGGGGCTAGTTCCCCTTCCGATCACTTTTGACTCCGAAAAAGGGAACTAGAAATTCCGATTTACAATCAAGTGAGCCCCATTCGAAGTTTATTTGACAACCCCTTCCATATGAAGTGTGTCTAAAAAAACAACAACATTGAAGCCTTGTGGCCTCTACTATTGACAACGCTACAGCGTTGCCTCTGATAATGTTGGGTTAAACGGCAGTTGAGTTGCATGAGGATTGAGTGAATGAGGTTGCATTCCATGGGGGTTGAGTTGACTTGGATGGAGCTGTAGGGCACCGAGCTGAATCAACCCACTTGGGGTTGAATTTGGTTTGCACGGAGGGGCTCAGTTGCATGGGAATCAGTTAAATGAGGGTTCAGTTGCACGGGAACTGCTACCTTGTTATGCTTGCTTACTGCCAAAATTCTTGCTGATTAGGCAGTGCCAATTTATGTAAATTGACCGAACAAACAAAGTAGTTTTTGGTTATGCTTGGCTGGCAGTTAATTTTTTACTAAAGCACCCATTTTACTTTCAATAATCAGTGGCGGATCCAGGGGAGGGGCCAGGAGGCTTAAACTTGCTCCTAACGCAAGTTTATCGGATCGACGTATTTTGCGCCCCCCCCCCCCCTAAAAAATACTGGATCCACCCTTGTCAACAATTAGCTTTCTGGATGATTTAAGGGCTTGAATTTATGCCCTACATCGTCCAAAAATCACTGGTTTTAGAAAAATAAATCACTAAAAATCTATATCCGATAAAAAAAAACTCATTTCTAAGAAAAATGAGGCAGTAAGTAAAATAGTGATAAAGTCACTTGGATTGAAACCCTGATTGGCAGCAAAAACGGAATGACCAGATATAAGTAAGTCATATGGGATGGGAAAAAAAACCTTTAAGATACACGTTGCTATCAGTCCAGTCTCTTCAAACTGGGTTTAATTTACACAAATCCATTTTAAAACAAATTATTCAAAATAGTAGCGGCTTCAGGCCTCATAATCTGGGGAGGGGGATACCGCAGGTCTCCCTTTTATATAAAATAAAAGTAATTTAATGTTAAATGTACTAGAGAATGAAGGAGGGCAGCAGTCCTCTCCCCTGCCCAGGTCTAGAGCCGCCACTGTTTAAAAATAAAACGATAAAATAAAATGACTCTATTATATTTACATGCAAATTTGGTGTTTGGTATTTACGACTGAAACCAACCTGAGCCAAAATCAGTCATTTCTATACTGAGTAGTTTGAAAATACAAAAACTTTCCCAGGAGGAGAAGGAAAATACGACTTACAATGTCTCTGACAGAATTAAGTGCCCGGGACCAGGATGAGGATAAAATAAACAAATTATACGACTTCAAAATAATAGGAGGGTAAATTAAACTCTCATCTACCCTCTTTGATTGACCCCTGATTCAGGGTATGTGCTCTAAAGAACAGATTTATAATCAACGCGCTCCCAGGAATAAGAACTTAAAGTAATTCAAGTAGGCATCTGTGTTAAACAGATACCTTATACATACATTATAGCACAAAGGTGCATATGTTAAATTTTGCTGGAATGAGGATTATGTATTAATTATTGTCTACACAAAGGCTAGGCTCTGAGATCCATGTCCCTTTTAGCTCCTCTGATTCTTTATAAATACATACCTTTTGTGCCATTATACAAGATCCTTGCAGTAGCACCAATATGATGGAGGAGGGGGCATTTCCTCTCTCCTATCTTAAAATTTGTAGCCCTCTAGATTTAAAAATAGCTTTTTTATTTAACATCCCCCTCCTCCTGTATTCAGAAAAATTATTTTGCTTCCCACTCCTCCTAGGAGTCGTCTTAAAGGATCCGATGACAGCCCTAAATCATAATCAGTATTTTTGTATTTTGCAATATATTCTAAAATCTCTAATTATAGATATGTGGTTAAAATTGCGATTTTAGCTGCAAACTTGGCTACAGCCCCTGAGCAAGAACCCTAAATTTTTCAGTTAGCCTAAATTAAATAAAAAACTTTAATGATAAATCATAGGCAGCGCAATTGCGCTGCCTAAGTAAGGAACGATGTTGGCAAAATGTATTATTTTTTTCCAGACGAGGGCACTTCGTATCGAAGGAGTTGTCGTAGAAACTTCGAAAAGGGATCAATCGATTGGAAATTCGAATGGCTAGTGCCCTTTTTAATAGTCGAAAATGATTGGAAGGCAACTAACACCCCTTCCACGCCCACCATTTACCCAAACACATCCAATCAAAATTTTGAGATGGCCAGTTTTTTCATCGTAGTTGAAAGTTCTGGAAACTAGGTCTTTGAGGATGACAACCCCCTCCCCCCCCCATAACAGCCCTTAGAGTAAGGGTTGCAAGTTATGCCCTGGGGGCATATAAGGTTTTTATAGAAAGCTTTGTCGTAGAAAATTCAAAAAGGGCTCATTCGATTGGAAATTCAAAGGGCTAGTGCCCTTTTTAATAGTCGAAAGTGATTGGAGGGCAACTAACCCCCCTCTTGCGCCCACCCTTTCCTGAAGCACACTCAATCTAAATTTTGAGATAATCATTTTTTCAACGTAGTTGAAAGTTCTGGAAACTAGGTCTTTGAGGATGGCAAACCCCCCCCCCCCCCCACATCCCTTAGGACAAGGGTTGTAAGTTATGCCCTGGAGGCATATAAGGTGTTTATAGAAGTTTTGTCGTAGAAACTACAAAAAGGGCTCATTCGATTGGGAATTGAAATGGCTAGTGCCCGTTTTAATAGTCGGCAAACTTGGCTACAGCCCCTGAGCAAGAACCCTAAATTTTGCAGTTAGCCTAAATTAAATAAAAAACTTTAATGATAAGTCATAGGCAGCGCAATTGCGCTGCCTAAGTAAGGAACGATGTTGGCAAAATGTATTATTTTTTTTTTCCAGACGAGGGCACTTCGTATCGAAGGAGTTGTCGTAGAAACTTCGAAAGGGATCATTCTATTGGAAATTCGAATGGCTAGTGCCCTTTTTAATAGTCGAAAATGATTGGAAGGCAACTAACACCCCTTCCACGCCCACCATTTACCCAAACACATCCAATCAAAATTTTGAGATAGCCAGTTTTTTCATCGTAGTTGAAAGTTCTGGAAACTAGGTCTTTGAGGATGACAACCCCCTCCCCCCCCCCATAACAGCCCTTAGAGTAAGGGTTGCAAGTTATGCCCTGGGGGCATATAAGGTTTTTATAGAAAGCTTTGTCGTAGAAAATTCAAAAAGGGCTCATTCGATTGGAAATTCAAAGGGCTAGTGCCCTTTTTAATAGTCGAAAGTGATTGGAGGGCAACTAACCCCCCTCTTGCGCCCACCCTTTCCTGAAGCACACTCAATCTAAATTTTGAGATAATCATTTTTTTCAACGTAGTTGAAAGTTCTGGAAACTAGGTCTTTGAGGATGGCAACCCCCCCCCCCCACATCCCTTAGGACAAGGGTTGTAAGTTATGCCCTGGAGGCATATAAGGTGTTTATAGAAAGTTTTTTCGTAGAAACTACAAAAAGGGCTCATTCGATTGGGAATTGAAATGGCTAGTGCCCTTTTTAATAGTCGAAAGCGATTGGAAGGCAGCTAACACCCCTTCCACGCCCACCATTTCCCCAAACACATCCAATCAAAATTTTGAGATAGCCATTTTGTTTAACGCAGTTGAAAGTTCTAGAAATTACATCTTTGAGCAGAACACTCCCCCCACAGTCTTCAGGGCAAGGATTATAAGTTATGCCCTGGGGGCATATAAGGTTTTTATTGAAAGCTTTGTCGTAGAAACTTGAAAAAGGGCTCATTCGATTGGAAATTGAAAGGGCTAGTGCCCTTTTTAATAGTTGAAAGTGACTGGAGGGCAACTAACCCCCCTCTCACGCCCACCATTTCTCCAAACATGTACAATCAAAATTTTGAGACAGCCATTTTGCTCAACGTAGTTGAAAGTTCTGGAAATTAGGTCTTTGAAGATGACAACCACCCAAAACCCCTCAGGGCAATGGTTGTAAGTTATGCCCTGAAAGTGTTTTCGTAGAAACTTCAAAAAGGGCTCATTCAATCGGAAATTCAAAGGGCTAGTGGTCTTTTTAATAGTCGAAAGTGATTTGTGGGGAACTAACGCCCCTCTGACAACCAACATTTTGATAAACACATCCAATCAAAGTTTGAGATAGACATTATGTTCAACGTAGCTGAAAGGTCCGAGAATTATGTCTTTGAGGATGAAATTCCCCCTACAGCCCTCAGGGCAAGGTTTTTAAGTTATGCCCTGGGGACATATAAGGTTTTTATAGAAAGCGTTAACTTCATTATATTTCGTTAACTTCGTTAGCTTTTTATTAACTTCAAAAAAGGCTCAGTCGATTGGAAATTGAAAGGACTAGTGCCCTTTTTAATAGTTGAAAGTAATTGGAGGGCAACAAAACCCCCTCTCACGCCCACCATTTCCCCAAACACATGCGATCAAAATTTTGGGATATTCATTTTGTCCAACATTGTTAAACGTTCTGGAAATTAGGTCTTTGAGGATTACAACCCCCTCAGAGCCATGAGGGCAAGGGCTGTAAGTTATACCCTGGGGGCATATAAGGTTTTTATAGAAAACGTTTTCGTAGAGAGTTCAAAAAGGGCTCCTTCGTTTGGAAAATGAAAGGGCTAGTGCTCTTTTTAATAGTCGAAAGTGATTGGAGGGTAACTAACCCCCCTCTCACGCCCACCATTTCCCCAAATACATCCAATCAAACTTTTGAGATATCCATTTTGTTTAACGTAGATGCAAGATCTGGAAGTTAGGGTTATGGATGACACCCCCCCCCCCCCCCGCAGCCTTCAATGCAATGGTTGTAAAGTATGCCCCGGGGACATATAAGGTTGTTTATAGAAAATGTTGTCGAAGAAACTTCAAAAAAGGCTCATTCAATTGGAAATTGAAAAGGCTAGTGCCCTTTTTAATATGCTAGTCGAAACTCATTGGTGGGCAACTAACCCCCCCCCCCCTCTCACGCCCACCATTTCCCCAAGCACATCCAATCAAAATTTTGAGATAGCCATTTTTTTCAACGTAGTTGAAAGTTCTGGATATGTCTTTGATGATGATACCCCCCCCCCCCAAACCCATCAGGGCAAGGGTTGTAAGTTATGCCCTGGGGGCATATAAGGTTTTATAGAAAGCGTTGTCGTAGAAACTTCAAAAAGGGCTCATTCGATTGGAAATTGAAAGCTCTAGTGCCCTATTTAATAGTCGAAAGTGACTGGAGGGCAACTGGCGCCCCTTTCACGCCCATCATTTCCCCAACAAACACCAAATACAAATTTTGGGATAGACATTTTGTTCAAAGTAGTTGAAAGTTCTGGAAACTACTCAGAGTTTTACTACTGTTGACGGTTATTGCATATGTGACCGAAATATATGGTACTTTTTATGAATTTCTATCACTCTCTGTGAAACACTGTCTATTAAAAGGACTTTATCCCTATTTAAACTTTTATTTATCGAAGCTAAATATAAAAATTAGCTTCAATTCGCTCATATGTCTATGTTATCCTCCTATGCAACCCCCATCAAAAAGTTTCCGTCACCTTCCTTGCATTATAATTAATAGCTTTAAAAGTCTTGAACATCAGCATGAGACAAATCAAGCAGTATTTACGAAATATTTACTTGCTGTACTTTAAACGGTTCTATGCGTCCCCCCGGCAATACCCCTCAGTAAATACCCCCTGAAAAATACCCCCCCCCCCCGTGTAAAATAAAACTTTCTAAATTTGAGAATTTTATTTGAGTTTTTTTTTTCTGTATGGGGAAATAATTTCGGTACTTGTGTATTATACGCCACTAAATCAAGTTTACGCTGTATAAAACTCGAGAACAAATAGGTTTCTTCGTTAGTTTCTTGCAGCTTAGCGTGAGACAAGACAAAGATAAGTGACAGAATGGATGGGAAATATATAATTTGGTCTATATATTTGTCCATAAGGGGGGGGGGGGTAAAGTATTTGGACCGTCTGAAGTCAAAAAATAATTATTACTTCATAATATGCAGAATAATTGTACCTTACATATTTTGCATGCACACCCACTACGCTTTACCCCTCCCCCTAATGTGCAAATATATAGCCCAAATTTCTTTCTAAAGTAACCAATAAACTAACGAAGAAACCGGTTTGTTTTCGAGTTTTATACAGCGTAAACTTGAGTGAGTGACGTACAATACAAAAGTGCAAAAATTCCTTCCTCCTATGGAAAATAAAAAAACAAAATTCCAATAAAATTCTCAAATTCGGTAAGCCTTATTTTCCACGGGAGGAGGGAGGGGGGTATTTTTCGGGTGGTATTTACCATAAGTATTTTCCCACGGGGATATTTTCCAGGGGCGGGGGTATTTTCTGGGGGGAGGTATTTTCCAGGGGCATTTTCCGTTGGGTATTTTCCACGGGGGGAAATTTTCCTCGGGGGGTATTTTCGAGGGTGTACTTTCCGGGGGGTATTATCGGCAGGGGTGTTTTCTGGGGGGGGGGGGGTAAACACCGTGGGTTAAATGCCAGGGGTGGGTAAACGCTGGGAGGTACACGCCGGCCACCGTTTTAATCTTAGATTTCTGAATTGTTGCATTAGTCTAGTAAAAAACAATGTCAGAAACCCTATGACTGAAATTTTGATTGAACTTGGAAGCCATTTACGAGGAATTTAGGCGAAAGGCTTTGTTTTATTTTGTGATTAATTAAAAAAAAAACTGTTTCCACAAAATGAGTTTTTCAAAGAAAAGTAATGAACTTCGTTAAACCAAAAATTAGCAAAAATAAAATCAAATAATCTACCAAGCTCGAAACTACCACAAATCAGCATCGATAAATAAATGAAACCCAAACGAACAGAAATTACAGTAAATAACCGAATCAAACGCAAAACGAGCAGAAATTAACGTAAGTTGGGCGGAAAACCCCTATGCTTTCCCAAGGCCAGAACAAAATTTGAACTTTACTGAAAAAAATATAAATGTTTTTACTATTATAACTTTATTAAATCAAATAATATTAACATTTTGATTACTAAATATCAGTGTATGCATATTAAACTGACAGTGCAGATTCATTTGTATTTTTTCAGTAAAGTGCAAATTATGTTCTGGCCTTGGGAAGGCATAGGGTTTTGAGCCCAACTTATGTTAATTTCTGCTCGTTTTGAGTTTGACTCAGTTATTTTGAGTTTGACTCAGTTATGTAATTTCTGTTCGTTTTGGGTTTAATTTATTTATCAATGCTGATTTGTGGTAGTTTCACGCGTGGTATATTATTTGATTTTATTTTTGCTCATTTTTTGTTTAATGGAGTTCTTTACTTTTCTTTGAAAAACTTATTTTGTGGAAAAAGTTTTTTTTTAATTAATTTCCGTTCGTTTTATATTAACATAGTCTTTTCAGGGAAAAAGAAAATAAAACTTTAAATCTTTTCGTTTTTTAAGACTTTATAGTTTGGCCTGCTATTTGTATGCTTGAGAACAATTTTCAGCAATTTTTCACAACATACACCCTCTTAAAAATCTGGTCACAAATAGTATTGTTTAATTTAGTTTCATACCTCCTCTAGTTGACCTGAAATGGAAAACTCGATACCATTCATAAAAAAAAAATCTGTTTACTTTCTTTGATAGCTTGGATACACTTACGCTATTTTGATTTGGTTAAATTTTAAGAGCAGAAGTAGCCCCGAAAGTATGAACATAATACCCTCAGTCGTTCTTGGGATACTGCTGAGATGCTTCATTGGGAATTAGCATTAACAGAGTGCATTTTGATTTAATCTTAAGGTAACATTTAGTTTTTAAACATAATGGGCAAATGGGAGGATGGGCGTGGGAGGGGGATTAGTTGCCCTCCAATCACATTCGACTATTAAAAATGGCATTAGCCCTTTCTATTTTCAATCGAATGAACCCTTCTCGAAGTTTCTACGACAACTCCTTCGATATGAAGTGCCCTGGTCTAAAAAAAAAAAAAAAAAAAAAAAAAAAAAAAAAAAAAAAAAAAAAAAAAAAAAAAATCACATTATGCCCATATCGATCTTTACTATAAATTAAATAAAAAAAACAAGTTTTTTAAACTGAAAGTAAGGAGCGACATTAAAACTTAAAACGAACAGAAATTATTCCGTATATGAAAGGGGCTGTCCCCTCCTCAACGCCTCGCTCTTTACGCTAAAGTTTTTTATTGTTTTAAATAATAAAGTTGTGAGACAGAGTCAAACTTTAGCGTAAAGAGCGAGGCGTTGAGGAGGGGACAGCCCCTTTCATATACGGAATAATTTCTGTTCGTTTTAAGTTTTAATGTCGCTCCTTACTTTCAGTTTAAAAAACTTGTTTTTTTTATTTAATTTCTGATCGTTTTTTAGTTAATGCAGCTTTTATTTGCATAAAAATTTTACTTTTCTTTTGCTAAATGGATGTCTTTACAAAATTAACTTACGTAACTAACTTCTATATTCGTATATTTTTCCTCTGGCAAAAAATACAAAGTTGCAGATTTTTGCAGATATGAGCTTGAAACCTATGTAATAGGGTTTTCTGATACGCTGAATCTGACGGTGTGATTTTCATTAAAATTCTTTCACTTGTAGGGGATGTTTCCCCCCTCTTTAAAAAATCGAGTAAATTTTCTCAGGCTCGTAGCCTTTGATGAGTAATACTAAACTTAATAAAATTTATATATTTAGGATCAGCATTATAAACACATTCTTTTGATACATTTATTGACATCAAAATTTCGTTTTTAAAAGTTTCGATTACTATTGAGCCGTATCGCTTGTTTTTTTATTGTTTTTTTTTATTACGTATATGTTATTACTTATATGAAGGGGTTCTCCCCTTAGTCAATACCACGCTCTTTACGTTAAAAGTTAAAAAAAATTTTGATTCACAAACCCCTGAATCACAAAGGCCGTTTAATTAGAATAGATAGCTCTTTTGAAAGCACTAAAAAAAAACTGTAGCGTAAAGAGCGAGGTATTGACTTGGGGGAGAACCCCCTCACATATGTTATAATTTCTGTTCGTTTTAAGTTCTAATATTCCTTCTTACAATTCAGTTGAAAAAACTTGTTTTTTTTATTTAACTTCTGATCGTTTCTTAAATAATGCTTGGAAATCCGGCGCCCCCTTCATAGAAATGTCCCTTACCCCAAAGAAACATCCTCCACGGAAATATTCTCCAGAGTAATCCCCTCCTCTAGTTCCCCCCCTCCAGAAAAAATCCTTCCTGAAAATGGTTGTATACTTCCCAATAACCAATAAATAATGCTGGCAAGTCCGGCGCCCCCTTCATGGTAATTTCCCTTCCCCATGAAAACTTCCTTCATGGAAAGATCCTTCCATATAGCCCCCGACCCTCTCCTTCCCCCACCTACCAGAAAAAATCTCCTCTGAAAAAGTCTGTATACTTCCCAATAACCAATACTATATGTTAACATTGAGTAAAGTTCATAACTTTCAGCCCTCCCCCTGGGGGCTTCGAGGGATTAAGTCATCCTAAAAGACATATTTATCATATTTTCGACCATGCTGAACAAAATGGCTATCTCAAAATTTTGATCGGGTGACTTTGGGAAAAAAATGAGCGTGGGAGGGGGCCTAGCTGCCCTCCATTTTTTTTGGTCACTTAAAAAGGGCACTAGAACTTTCAATTTCCGTTCCAATGAGCCCTCCCACGATATTCTAGGACCACTGGGTCGATACGATCACCCCTGGGGAAAAAAAAAACAAAAAAAAAAAAAACAACAAACAAACAAATAAACACGCATCCGTGATCTTTCTTCTGGCAAAAAATGGAAAATTCCACATTTTTGTAGATAGGAGCTTGAAACCTCTACAGTAGGGTTCTCTGATACGCTGAATATGATGGTGTGATTTTCATTAAGGTTCTATAACTTTTAGGGGGTATTTCCCCCTTTTTTCGAAAATCAGCCAAATTTTCTCAGGCGCGTAACTTTTGATGGGTAGCACTAAACTTGATGAAAGTTATATATTTGAAATCAGCATTGAAATCTGATTCTTTTGATATATCTATTGGTATCAAAAACCCGTTTTCTAGAGTTTCGGTTACCATTGAGCCGGGTCGCTCCTTACTTACAGTTCGTTACCACGAACTGTTTGAAATGTCAAGCCTTCCAATCACTTTTGACTGTTAAAAAGGACACTAGGCCTTTCGATTTTCAATCAAATGAGCCCTTTTTGAGTTTCTACGACAACACTTTCTATAAACACCTTATATGACCCCAGGGCATAAATTACAACCCTTACCCTAAGGGCTGTTAGGGTCGTTGTCATCCTCAAAGACCTAATTTCCAGAAATTTCAACTACGTTTAACAAAATGGCTATCTTAAAATTTTGATGGGATGTGTTTGGGGAAAAGGTGGGCGTGAGAGGGGGCTTAGTTGCCCTCCAATCACTTTCAACTATTAAAAAGGGCAATAGCCCTTTGAATTTCCAATTGAATGAGCCTTTTTTGAAGTTTCTACGACAACACTTTCTATAGAAACCTTATATGACCCAGAGCATAACTTACAACCCTTGCCCTGAAGGCTGTTGGGGAGTGTCCTCCTAAAAAACATAATTTCTATCTGGAAATCAACTACGCTGAGCAAAATGGCAAATCTCAAAATGAGCAAATCTCAAAATTTTGATTGGATGTGTTTCGGGAACTGGTGGGCGTGGAAGGGGTGTTAGTTGCCTTCCGATCACTTTCGACTATTAAAAAGGTCACAAGCCACTCAAATTTCCAATTGAATGAGCCCTTTTCGAAGTTTCTATGACAACTTCTTCGATACAAAGTGCCCTGGTCTAAAGGAAAAAATAATAAGTAATACATTGTGCCAACATCGTTCTTATATACCCCCCAGGCATAACTTACAACCCTTGCCCTGAGGGCTGTGGGGGAGTGTCCTCCTCAAAAATGAATTTTCTATGTGGAAATCAACTACGCTGAACAAAATGGCTGTCTTAAAATTTTGATTGGATGTGTTTGGGGAAATGGTGGGCGTGTAAGGGGGGCTAGTGGCCCTCCAATCACTTTCGACTATTAAAAAGGGCACTAGCCACTCCAATTTCCAATCGAATGAGCCCTTTTCGAAGTTTCTACGACAACTCCTTCGATACGAAGTGCTCTGGTATGGAAAAAAAATTATATATTGTGCCAACATCGTTCTTTACTTAGGCAGTGGAATTTCACTGATTATGATGGTTATTTAGCAATTTTAACGTTATTAATAGAGGCACCACTTCAGGGGAAACGTATTTTTCAAAATCTTTTGTTTCTGTTGGTTTTGAGGTTTTCTTCAATGAAAATGCAAAAAAGTGTAATTCAAAAGGGATCTAAGGGGAGGGGCAATTACTTCCCCTTAATTGATATCTTTCTTCACCAATCAGTTCTTCGGCCCTGACCAAAACTGCTTTATCATAGGCAGTGCGATAGCGCTGCCTAAGTAAAGAACGATGTGGGCACAATATATTATTTTTTTTTTCTTCTTTCTTCATACCCGGGCACTTCGTATCGAAGGAGCTGTCGTAGAAACTTCAAAAAGGGCTCATTCAATTGGAAATTGGAGTGGCTAGTGCCCTTTTTAATAGTCGAAAGTGATTGGAGGGCAACTAGCCCCCCCCCCCCACGCCCAGCATTCCCCAAACACATTTTCGACTAGTTTTTACTAGTCGAAAATGATTGTAAGGCAGCTAACACCCCTTCCACGCCCACCATTTCCCGAAACACATGCAATTACAATTTTTAGCTAGCCATTTTGTTCAGCGTAGTTGATTTCCAGATAGAAGTTGTGTTTTTGAGGAGGACACTCCCCACAGCCTTCAGGACAAGGGTTGTAAGTTATTCCCTGGGGGCATATAAGGTTTTTATAGAAGGCGTTGTCGTGAAAACTTCAAAAAATGCTCATTCGATGGAAATTCAAAAGGCTAGTGCCCTTTTTAATAGTCCAAAGTGATTGGAGGGCAACTAGCCCCCCCCCCCCCCCACGCACATCATTCCCCCAAACACATCCAATCAAAATTTTGAGATAGCCATTTTGTTCAACATAATTGATTTCCAGATAGAAAATATGTTTTTGAGGAGGACACTCCCCCACAACCCTCAGGGCAAGGGTTTTAAGTTATGCCCTGAGGGCATATAAGAACTATGTTGGCGCAATGTATTATTTATTATTTTTTTCCTTTAGAGCAGGGTACTTCGTATCGAAGAAGTTGTCGTAGAAACTTCAAAAAGGGCTCATTCAATTGGAAATTGGAGTGGTTTTTGCCCTTTTTAATAGTCGAAAGTGATTGGAAGGCAACTAACACCCCTTCCACGCCCACTATTTCCCGAAAAACATCCAATCAAAATTTTGGGATAGCCATTTTGTTCAGCGTAGTTGATTTCCAGATATACATTATGTTTTTGAGGAGGACACTCCCTCACAGCTTTCATGGCAAGGGATGTAAGTTATGCCCTGGGGGCATGTAAGGTTTTTATAGAAGGCGTTGTCGTAGATACTTCAAAAGAGGCTCATTCGATTGGAAATTCAAAGTGCTAGTGCCCTTTTTAATAGTCGAAAGTGATTGGGGGCAACTAAACCCCTCTGACGCCCACCTTTTCCCCAAACACATCCAATAAAAATTTTGAGCTAGCCATTTTATTCAACGTTGTTTTAAGTTCTGTAAATGAGGTTTTTGAGGATGACAACTCCCTCACAGCCCTTAGGGCAAGGGTTGTAAGTTATGCCCTGGGGGCATATAAGGTTCTTATAGAACGCGTTGTCGTAGAAACTTCGAAAAGGGCTCATTCGATTAGAAATTGAAATGGCTAGTGCCCTTTTTAATAGTCGAAAGTTATTGTAAGGCAACTAACACCCCTTCATGCCCATCATTCCCCAAAGCACCTCCAATCAAAATTTTTCGATAGCCATTTTGTTCCACGCAGTTTAAAGTTAAGGAAATTATACCTTTGAGCAGGACACTCCCCCCAAAGTCTTCAGGGCAAGGGTTATAAGTTATGCCCTGGGGAAATATTAGTTTTATTGAAATCTTTATCGTAGAAACTTGAAAAAGGGCTCATTCAAATGGAAATTCAAAGGTCTAGTGCCTTTTTTAGTAGTCGAAAGTGATTTGAGGGCAAATACCCCCCCCCTCTCTCACCCACCTTTTCCCCAAATATATCCAATCAAAAGTTTTAGATAGACATTTTGTTCAGCGTTGTTGATTCCCAGATAGAAATTATGTTTTTGAGGAGGACACTCCCCCACAGCCCTCAGGGCAAGAGTTGTGAGTTATGCCCTCGGGGTATATAAGGCCTTTATAGAACGTGTTGTCGTAGAAAATTCAAAAAGGACTCATTCGATTGGAAATTGAAATGGCTATTGCCCGAAAGTGATTGGAAGGCAACTGACACCCTTTCCACACCCACCATTTCCCAAACATATGCAATCAAAATTTTGAGATAGCCACTTTGTTCCACGCAGTTTAAAGTTCAGGAAATTATATCTTTGAGCAGGACACTCCCCCCCACAGTCTTCAGGACAACGGTTATAAGTTATGCTCTGGGGAAATATAAGGTTTTCATTGAAATCTTTGTCGTAGAAGCTTGAAAAGGGGCTCATTCGATTGGAAATTCAAAGGGGTAGTGCCCTTTTTAGTAGTCAAAAGTGATTTGAAGGCAACTAACCCCCCGTCTCACTCCCAGCTTTTCCCCAAACACATCCAATCAAAATTCTTAGATAGCCATTTTATTGAACGTAGTTGAAAGTTTTGAAATTAGGCCTTTAAGGATGACAACCCATCCCCCCCATAACCCTCAGGGCAAGGGTTTGTAAGTTATGCCCAGGGAGCATGTAAGGTTTTTATAGAAAGCGATGTTGTAAAAACATCAAAAAGGGCTCATTCAATTGAAAATTGAAAGGGCTAGTGCCCTTTAATAGTCGAAAGTGATTTGAGGGCAATTAACCCCCTTTTACGTCCAAAATTTCCCCAAACACATCCAATCAAAATTTTGAGATATCCATTTTGTTCAACGTAGTCGAAAGTTCTGGAAATTAGGTCTGTTAGGATGATAACCCCCTCAGAGCCCTCAGTGCAGGGGTTGTAAGTTATACCCTGGGGGCATATAAGGTTTATGTAGAAAGTTGTTGTAGTAAAAATTTCAAAAAGGGCTCATTTGTTTGGAAATTGAAATGACCCTTTTTAATAGTCGAAAGTGAGTGGAGAGTAATTGACCCTCCTCTCACGCCCACCATTTCCCCAAACACATTCAACCAAAGTTTACAGATAACTATTTTGTTCAACGTAGTTGAAAGTTCTGAAAATTATGTATTTAAGGATGACAAACCCCCCAGAGTCCCCAGGGCAAATGTTGTAAGTTAAGATTAAATCAAAATGCACTCTGTTAATGCTAATTTTCAATAAAGCATCTCAGCAGTATCCCAAGAACGACTGAGGGTATTATATTCAAACTTTTGGGGCTACTTCTGCTCTTAAAATTTAACCAAATCAAAATAGCGTAAGTGTATGCAAGCTATCAAAGAAAGTAAACAGATTTCTTTTGCGAATGGTATCAAGGTTACTATTTCAGGTCAACTAGAGGAGGTATGAAAGTAAATTAAACACTACTATTTGTGTCCAGATTTTTAAAAGGGTGCATGTTGTTAAAAATTGCTGAAAAATTTTCTCCAGCATACAAATAGAAGGCCAAACTATAAAGTCTTAAAAATAAGAAAAGATTTGACTATTATTTTCATTTTCCCTGAAAAGACTATGTCAATATAAAACGAACAGAAATTAATTAAAAAAACTTTTTCCACAAAATAAGTTTTTCAAAGAAAAGTAAAGAACTCCATTAAACCAAAAATGAGCAAAAATAAAATCAAATAATCTACCAAGCGTGAAACTACCACAAATCAGCAACATAATTTGCACTTTACTGAAAAAATACAAATGAATGTGCATTGTCAGTTTAATATACATATACTGATATTTGTTAATCAAAATGCTAATATTATTTGATTTATAAGTTATAAAAGTAAAAACATTTATATTTTATTCAGTAAAGTGCAAATTATGCTCTGGCCTTGGGAAGGCATAGGGGTTTTGAGCCCTACTCATGTTAATTTCTGCTCGTTTTGAGTTTGACTCGGTTATTTATTGTAATTTCTGTTCGTTTTAGGTTTCATTTATTTATCGATGCTGATTTGTGGTAGTTTCACGCTTGGTAGATTATTTGATTTTATTTTTGCTCATTTTTGGTTTAATGGAGTTCTTTACTTTTCTTTGAAAAACTTATTTTGTGGAAATTTTTTTTTAAAATTAATCCCTTAATAAACTATGACTAAGACCATGTATGATCTTTCTTCTTTGTAAATGTAAGAAATGTCATATTCTGGCAATTGTGGCTCAAACATATTTCCCACATATGTTGAATTTCATTGTATAGTTTTCAATAAGACTAAACTCGTTTTTGTTGTTGTTTTTTGGGAGGGGAGGGGGTCAAATCCTGCTTCTGTTTTAATAAGCTAGCTTTTGAAAGGGCAATTTAAAATTAACAAATTTTTTCATGTTTAGAATCAGCCTAAAATATATTTTTTTGGTTGCTTGTGTCTTTATCAATGCTTGGTTTTATAGAGTTTTGGTTTTATTGAGATTAAATATAAAAAAAACAAATTTTTTTAACTGAAAGTAAGGAGCGACATTAAAACTTTACTTAACAATGTCTTTACTACGAAATTTATGATCAAACGCTCTCTCAAATATGAGGGAGGCTAGTACTCTCACCTTCCACCCCTGTTTTTAAATTCAACTTTCACATTCATTAAGAACGCTTCCATAATAATAATCACCCATGACAGTGTGCACTTCTCCAAATGTTCAATAGTAGGGGGTGGGGATCTGAAATATCTGAAATGAATTATAGGGTCATTACTTCAACGGATTTTAAGGTGGATTCACTGAAAAAAAACCTTTTTTTTTATATAGATGTCTCCTATGGATAATTACAAAGGGACCAGCTGGATAATGCCCTACGTGAAACAAGAATGCATTGAAAATGTACATAAATAGGATATTGATAAAAATTCATATTTGAATTGGGTAAAATAAAGTTCTCGTTAGCACTTGATTCCTCCCTCCTGGATAAATTCTGTGCGACACTCAGGATGCCCCACTCACCTCTCTACCTTTTGTTCTGGTAAGTATATGACTGTAATCTTTTATGCTTACAGAGCAAATTTTTCTGCAATAAGAAGTGAATTTCAGCTCAACAACACCCATATCATAGGATGAGTCCAAAAATATTCCTAGTAAAAGAAGGAAGTTAGAGACTAACTCCCCCCTGAACCTCCTTCTATTTTCGTATGAAGGCTCAGCGAAAGTTAAAAAATTGGGAGTACAAAATACAGTTTTTTGGCTTCATATACACTCTTTCCATCGACGTAAAGATCCATCGGCCCTCCTTCATCATGGCTGATGTGCATTTATACATATCTCTACAAAATTGGATCTAGCCTCAAATGAATTAACATAGTTACATGAATCTTCAGTGGCGGATCCAGGAGGAGGGGGCACGCCCCCCTCCCCCCCTAACGTAGTCTAAAGTAGTGTAATTTACTTAATTAACGCAAGTTTGCGTTAAATAAACTTGCTCCTAACGCAAATTTATTGAATCAACATATTTTGCCCCCCCCCCCCTAAAAAAATCCTGGATCCGCCCCTGTGAATCCTTCAGATGCAACGCTCTAGTGTTGCCTATTGTATACCGCCATAAGCCTTCACTGTATGGTTTATTTATTATTGATTGTTTCTTCCATCACCACTTCGTTTGGAAGACGTGGTCGTAAAAACATCGGATAGGAGTCATACGATTAAAAACTGAAGGTTTTAGTGCCTATTTAAAAGTCAAAAGTGATTGAAGGGCAACATCCCTTATTAATTTAAGATTAGTTATTTCGGACAATGGATCGAGTGTGAAAAAATCAAATAAAAAAAATCAAAAGACAATTCGTGCATCCAGGTTGTCAAAATGGTATATTTGCAATAGCTAGGAACGCCTAAGGGCATTAAGTTGATACTTTCATAGTTTTTTGAGGGGGATATAGAACTTAATCAAAAGACAATATGTGTATTTAGGTTGTCAAATTGACGTATCTGAAAAAATTTCAGGGGATACTTAGGGAAATATTAAACCAGATCAAAAGGACATTACATGCTTCCACGTTGTCAATAGCATATCTGTAACATCTTAGGATCAGTTAAGGGTATTAAGTTGAAACTTCTAGGGAGTGCTGAGGAAGATAGTGAACTAAATCAGAAGACATCTTGTGTTTTTAAGGCTGTCAAAAAGCTGTACCTGCTATATCTCAGAAACGGTTAAAGGTATTACGTTTAAACACATAGAGAATGTTGAGAGGGATGTTGAACTATATCAAAAGACACTATGTGCGTCCAGATTGTCAAAATATGTATAATATTTCTCGAGTGACCAAAACGGATGCGTATCAGGTTGTCAAAATTGCATTTCTGCTAAGGGTAATGAACTAAATCAAAAGACACTATGTACATCCAGTTTGTCTAAAATCTCCATCTGAAATATTTTAGGAGCAGCTAAGGCTATTAAGTTGAAAATGTGGAGGGGATGTTAAACCAAATCAAAAACACTGTGTGCATTCAGGCTGTCAAAATGGCATATGTAGAATATCTATTGATCGGCTAAGGGTATTAAGTTAAAACTCTTAGGGATGCTTAGGAAAATGTTGAACTAAATCAAAAGGGACTAGATGCATTCAGGTTGCCAAAATAGCGTACCTGCAATACCTTAGGATCATGTAATACAACCTAATACAACCAAGTCTACTAGGTTGAAACTTCCAAGCAATATTGAGGGGATAATAAACTAAATCAAAAGCTAGTATGTGTATCCAGGCGATCAAAAAGCCGTAACTGCCATATCCCTGGAGCAGCTAAGAGTATTAAGTTGAGACTTTATGATAATGTTGAGAGTGATGTTGAACTAATCAAAAGACAACATGTTCATCCAGGTTGTCTAAAGGTTGCAGTGAAATATCCCAGGCTCAGTTAGAGGTATTTAGTTGATACGTTCTGGGAACACGTGCATCCAGGTTGCCAAAATTACATATCCGCAACATCTCAGGAACTGCTAAGGGTATTAAACTTGTACTTTCAAGTAATCTTGATAAGGATTTGTAACTAAATAAAAAAAACCTTATTTGCATACAGATTGTCAAAAACAGAGCCGTTCCTGGGATTGGTGGCGCCCAGGGAAAAAATAATTATAGTGCCCCCTTCCTGACTCAAATATAAGAAAAAAAAAGGCGAATCAAAGTTCAAAGTTTGGTCTAAGTAGGCAACCCCACGCAACAGCAATAACAGCCACGGTGCCTGGAGTAGCTTGCTTCGGTCACCACCCACTCTAAGGCAAAGAATTGATCAAGGTATTTTCTTCTTTTTTTAAGGGAGGGGGTTAGGAGGTAAACAATTTTTTGTCAGTTCTACCGAAACAGTTTTGCACCTAAGCTCCTATGTGACCTACTCTCTGCAAATTTAAATAGCGAGGTACATCGAAAAGACCTTTCCGGGTTGTCAAAATGGTGCATTTGCAATATGTCGGGAACAGCTTAGGGTATGATGTTGAAATTTTCAGGAAGGCTTTAGGAAGGGGAGGGAAGAAGTAAGTGGACGTTGAAAGTTGCAATGTGCATCCAGCCTATCATAATACCTCATCTGTAAAACTTTGGGAACAACAAGGAGGATAGAGTTGAACCTTACAGATCATCGGAACAGAATATTTGCAGTGATTTATGTGAGGCTTGGGTAATAATGTAGAAACTTTGAAGCTCTGTTGTGGAAAGAAAGGAAGAGATTTGAATAAGGAGACTTCATATTTTGAGTTGGAAAGAGGGTAGTACGATTAAAAACTTCGTCTTTGATCCACCAAACGTTTTTGCACCATGAGCTCCTCTGGAAGCTAAAATCCATGCACAGCTCATTATCAAGGTCAATCAAAAGCCACAATTTATTTTCAAGTAATCAAAATTATAGATCTGTAACATCTTCGGAACATCTTGGGGTATCAAGTTGGAGCTTTCAGGCAGTGCTGATGGAATAAGGAGGGGAGTATCGGCAACTGGATGTTGAAATATCCAGAATATCACTGAAATATTATTAACCTATAGTTGATAACCTTTTGGTCTTCATTAGCCTATATTGTGTTGCTCCACATAATTGCAGAAAATGAATCTTCGCTGTCCACTATCTCTTTTGTTACTTATAAAACGCCCTAGAGTTTCCAATTTCTGTTCTAATGACCCCTCTTCCAAAATTCTACAATCGTCGGCCCTAGTACCAGATGCACAAGGGCAAAATTAGGCATAACCTAAAAAAAAGAATTATTAGGTCGTAGTAAGCATCTTTTCCTCTTGACCCCTAGTAAGAGATACAAAAAAAAATCCACACTTTAAATACTTGAAAGCCATTTAACCTATAAATAAATGAATTATAGCAAACCTTGGTAATATCGAAACGTCAGCACATGCTCGAAACATTTCCTGAGGTCCACATCCTAATTGTCCTTTTCCTCCTTCGCAGATACCCCATCTGTTTCCTGTTATATAGTTCCACTAAAGAAGAAAATGTAAATAATCGTATATTATAGTGCAATAGTGGCACATTAAACCAGAAGCTCATATTAGAAAGATACGTAAAAGTTTGGGTAAACAAGACCAGCAAATCACAGGCGGTGATTTGCGTACTCCTAAAAGTACTTGGTGACCAAATCATGACAAGTGCAAAAACAAAATCGTAGTCAATGGCTAGAGCCTAAATCCAGGCTTTCCAAATCAAGACAAGGTATTTGAACAATTCATTGTAGACAATAGGGTAAATATTAACACAAAGGAGACAGACACTAGTTGTCTTGCGCATGTTCTGTTGTCGGCTTGTTTAATATTGTCTGTCCTGATTGGCTTGGAACCTTTAGAGATCGTTCCTGTGTTCAATAAAACCATATTTTTTTTTTTTTTGGGGAGGGGGAGGTTGATGATACCAGGAGGGCCGGGCAATGGGCTTAAATCTTTTTGTTCTTGATCGCTTTGGCACTTAAGAGCTGTAAGTCCCTGAACCAAAGGACCGTCAAGTACAGAAAAATGTTTGAGGAGGCAAACCTCCCAAAAACGGGCCCTAAAAAGGTAAAATAACTAATTTTTTTCAAGTGACTTAAAAATTATATATTTAAGAGTTTGGGTAAAGGGGACTTCAATGTACAATAGCAACATTATTTGCTCTCCCGAAAATGGAGGCAAAAAAAGGGTTAAGCGAAGCAAAACTGTTTCTTACATGAACAACTTGATAATTGGATTCATTTGTGCTAGGCCCAACGGACACAAACCCACACAAAGCTCAGGGTGGTTCCATAGGCTTCCTAAGAACCAATTTGAAAATAGGTCAATTTTTTTTCCTGACCGACGTGAAACTTACACCCGCGAGTTCCTGGACCAAGGGCACTTTTACGCACAAAAAACAATAAAAAAAAACCTTTGTGTGAGGGTATGGGCCCCTAAAAATAGGTCCGAAAAAGACCAGAAAACTATTTTCTAAATCAGTTTGAAATCTATATTTTGAAGCCCTTTGGCTAAGGGCACTCCAATGCACAGATAAAATCAAATAAAATTGGTTCCATTGAAAATTGGCCAAAAAGAGGGCCAAACAATTTTTTTCGGACAGCTTGGAACTTAATTCTGTAAATTCCTGAACCAAAGGCACAAAATAAATTCGGTTAGGCCTTGGCTGCACCTAAAATTGCCAAACATCGCCTTGAAACTTGTATCTGTTAGCCCTTAGAACTCCAATGCATAAGCAAAAACTTAAAAATGGGATAAAAAACTACCAAAAATGGAAATCAAAACTTTCAAGACTGGTTGAAAAAAAAACAACTAAGGTTGTGGGAGCTGCCCCCCCCCCCCCCCCACAAATGGAGCCCAAAAGCAGTTCGGAAACTAAACTTTTAGGTCAATTTAAAACTTTCAGGGACCGTGTCTGGGTCAAGGCAACATCCCCATTTTTGGGGAGGTTAGAAGGTGTTAGAGGGCCCAAATTTGGTGGAAAAGTTTTTGCTCTGATTCACTTGAAGCTTGCACCGGTAATTCGCTGGGCAGAGGGGACCAAGCTTTAAAAGAAAAATTCGATTGGGGACAGGGGTCCGCCAAAAGTAGGACCCAGAAAAATATTTCTCAGTTGGATTGAAAAATATATCCTTAAAATGTTGGGCTAAGGGGAACCGAATACACAAGAAATATTTAAAAAGAAAACTTTGGTTTGCTGCCAAGGAATGCCCTAAAAGAGCAAAAATTAGGTCCAAAAAGGGCAGAAACACTTTTTTCTGAGCTGCTTAACATTTGCATCTGTAAACTCTTTGCATTTGCATCTGTAAGGGTCTCGCTAATGCAAAAAAAATTATAGCTTTGTTTAAGCATGTTTAAAAGCCAATAAATTAATGTTGTTTAAAAAAAGATGGGTTGGGGGATCGGGCCCCTCAAAACGGGGACCCGGCATAATATATTTCCAAACAGCTTGAAACGTCTGTCCTTGCGTCGTTCGGGCAATGAGAACTCAATATAAAAGAAATTTTTGAGAGCAAATGCTGGTTTGCCCGAAAATTGGGTCCAAAAAAGTGAAATAACTTTTACTTGCCTGGTGTAAAATTTTAATTTACATCTATAAGAGCCTAATTTAAAGGTGACAATAAAATACTCTATATTTTGACCAGATTGAAAATTTCGGGAATCATTCTTTGGGCCATGAATTGCTTACATTTTTGTAAGGTAGAGAGTGCATTCAGAGGGCCCAAATTTAGCCGAACAGTTCTTTGGTTCTAATTGGTTTAAAACTTGCATCTTTAAGTCCGTGAGACAGGGATATCCAATGTATAAAACAATTGTAAGGTATTTTTTTTTCTATGAACAATTTATTTAGAAAAGTTCCAAGCCGAAAGAAAACTTTAACCATGTCCAGTACCTGTATGATACAACGAGAGCAAGAAACACCTGACGGTAGCTTCAATTGAGCCTTATAAGTGCCAGATGGAAGGGTAGTCACATAGAATTTCCCACCAGTCGTACCACCAACGAATTCCAGTGGAAACTGATCAAAACACTCCTGAGGTGGGTCACGGTTTGGATCCACATTAGGGCATAATCTGAATTCGTAGTATCCTTTATGAACTGCTGTAATTTGAATAGTAACAGGTATCGCCTGGAAGAACAAAATATATGATGTAAATACAATAATAATAAACACAGTGGTTGAAAGCTATTCAAACACTGTGTTTATTCAAACACTGTGAAAGCTAGACGTATAACACTGTGAAAGCTAGATGCGTGCCAAAATAAGATGCATATAATAGAACAAAAACGACAAACTCAAAACGACCCAAAATTACTATTAAGTTTGAATCGAATAAAAATAACTACAAACAAGAGTTTGGGTATCGCCTCACTGCAGAAGCCTAAAACCTACTGCGTCATTGGCGCTTTACTGAAAACGAATTATATTACAAATGTTTTCTTTTCTACTTAATATTGGAAATAAACATTAAAATTACAGTAAAATTTTGAACTGATGAGCTTTTAGCAATTACTATCACTATGCATCAAATATTCAGTTTAATTTATTAGTTCTTTTCAAGATTATTCAACACAAATATAGTTTCACTACAAACAAAATTTGGATACTGCCCGCTTCTTTAACTGTAAAAACCTCAAGCCTTCTGCGTCATTGGTGCTTCACTGAAAACGAATTACTCGTATATTACAAATTTATTATTTTCCAGTTCTTACAGCATTGAAAATGAAAATAAAAATTACAGTGAAAAAAAAAATCTTGAACTGATGGATCTTTCAACAATTAATATCATTATATATCTAATATTCAATTTGATTTTGTTTATACTTTCCAAGACTGTTCAAGACTCATATAGTTTTGCCATTTTTTTTAACTCTGCCATTTTTTCTAACTAATCGTGTTGGTTTGTTATGAAAACATTCTATGGCTTCTAGGCATTTCTATTTGAGCGGAAAACTTCACCTCAAACTAAACAAAAAAAATGTGCAGTGTCAATTTAATATACATATGCTGATATTTATTCCCTAAAATCTTAATTAATGAAAGAATTGTTTTCAGTAAAGCGCCAATGACGCAGTAGGTTTTAGGCTTCTGCAGTGAGGCGATACCCAAACTCTTGTTTGTAGTTATTTTTATTCGATTCAAACTTGATTTGCATATTCAATTTAAGTTTCACTCGTTTTAAGATTTATTTATTCATTTACATTAATATATGTTGTATGTTTGTTCGCATTGATTGTTTATTTAATTTCTGTTCGTTTTAAGTTTCATTTATACTTTAATAGCAAAATATTTGTTTTCGTTTTAAGCTTGATTTTCATATTCAATCTAAGCATTACTCGCTTTAAGATCTATTTATTTCATTTATATTATTACTTGTTGTATGTTTTTTGCTATGATTGTTTATTTAATTTCTGTTCGTTTTGGGTTTCATTTATTCTTTAATAGTAATTTCTGGTCGTTTTGAGTTTGAATTTTAACAGGTATTTGTATCTCCTGGGCTTAAGTTTAATATGGCCTTTACTTTTCTCTGAAAAACTTATTTTCCGGAAAGTTTTTTTAATTAATTTTTGTTCGTTCTTGATTGCAAAAAGTTTCAAGTTTTTATGGCATGGAGGGGGGGGGGGTGCTTACTGTCCGATTATTCTCGAATTTAAAAAACGGATCTAGAACTTTCAATCTAAATCGAATGAGGCTTTTTTCAAAGTCTATACGATTACCTCTTTGATATAAACCTTATATATGAACAATAGACAGCTTGCATAACTTATGGACAGCGATTGACAACAATGAATGGATTAAAAAATAGCTCCAATAAGGGGGTTTAGACCATTTCACTTGCTGACACAAAGGGATCACGACTGTTTGGAATTGACCTTAATAGGATTTTGTGTGCCAAAGCAATTTTACATCTATCTCAGAGTATGTATTTTAACCTTATAATTGGATAATTATAATAGATTTCCTATGTGTTCTTCCCATACAAAACCCCTTCCCATAAGATATAAACCCCCCTTAATAAATTATGCCCCAGGGCATAACTTATAACGCCTACCCCCGGGCCCTGGTGGGCTGTGTCGACACCGGAGTTTTTTGTTATCAGAACTTTCAATTTTCAGTCAAAGGAGCCCTCTCTAAAGTTTATACGAGCATCCCTTTCATAAGAAATAATGGGAAGGATTCGGAGAATCCTTAAATTACAACCTTTGCCCTGAGGGCTGTGGGGGAGTTGTCATCCTCAAAGACCTAATTTCCAGAACTTAAAACTACGTTTAATAAAATGGCTGTCTCAAAATTTTGATTGGATGTGTTTGGGGAAAAGGTGGGCGTGAGAGGGGGATTAGTTGCCCTCAAATCACTTTCTACTATTAAAAAGGGCACTAGCCCTTTCAATTTCCAATTGAATGAGCCTTTTTTGAAGTTTCTACGACACCGCCTTCTATAAAATTCTTATATGCCCCCAGGGCGTAACTTAAAACCCTTGCCCGGTTGTGGGGATTGTCCTCCTCAAAAATATATTTTCTATCTGGAAATCAACTATGCTGAACGAAATGGCTATCTAAAAATTTTGATTGGATGTGTTTGGGGAAATGATGGGCATGGGGGGGGGGGGGGCAAAGTTTATACGAGCATCCCTTTCATAAGAAATAATGGGAAGGATTCAGAGAATCCTTAAATTACAACCTTTGCCCTGAGAGCTGTGGGGGAGTTGTCATCCTCAAAGACCTAATTTCCAGAACTTAAAACTACGTTTAATAAAATGGCTGTCTCAAAATTTTGATTGGATGTGTTTGGGGGAAAAGGTGGGCGTGAGAGGGGGTTAGTTGCCCTCAAATCACTTTCTACTATTAAAAAGGGCACTAGCCCTTTCAATTTCCAATTGCATGAGCCTTTTTTGAAGTTTCTACGACACCGCCTTCTATAAAATTCTATATACCCCCAGGGCATAACTTAAAAACCCTTGCCGGTTGTGGGGGATTGTCCTCCTCAAAAATATATTTTCTATCTGGAAATCAACTATGCTGAACGAAATGGCTATCTAAAAATTTTGATTGGATGTGCTTGGGGAAATGATGGGCATGGGGGGGGGGGGCTAGTTGCACTCCAATCACTTTCGACTATTAAAAAGGGCACTAGCCCTTTAATTTCCAATCGAATGAGCCTGTTTTGAAGTTTCTACGACAACGCCTTCTATAAAAACCTTATATGCCCCCAGGGCATAACTTAAAACCCTTGCCATGAGGGTTGTGGGGGAGTGTCCCTCCTCAAAAATATATTTTCTATCTGGAAATCAACTATGCTGAACAAAATGGCTATCTGAAAATTTTGATTGGATGTGTTTGGGGAAATGATGGGCGTGGTGGGGGGGGAAGGGACTAGTTACACTCCAATCACTTTTGACTATTAAAAAGGGCACTAGCCATTTAATTTCCAATCGAATGAGCATGATTTGAAGTTTCTACGACAACGCCTTCTATAAAAACCTTATATGCCCCCAGGGCATAACTTAAAACCCTTGCCCTGAGGGTTGTGGGGGAGTGTCCTCTTCAAAAATATATTTCTATTTGGAAATCAACTACGCTGAACAAAATGACTATCTCAAAATTTTGATTAGATGTGTTTGGGGGAATGATGGGCGTGGGGGGGGGCTAGTTTCCCTCCAATCATTTTCGACTATTAAAAAGGGCACTAGCCCTTTACTTTCCAATCGAATGAGCCTGTTTTGAAGTTTCTACGACAACGCCTTCTATAAAAACCTTATATGCCCCCAGGGCATAACTTAAAACCCTTGCCCTAAGGGTTTGTGGGGGAGTGTCCTCCTCAAAAATATATTTTCTATCTGGAAATCAACTACGCTGAACAAAATGGCTATCTGAAAATTTTGATTGGATGTTTTGGGGAAATGATTGGCGTGGGGGGGGGGGGAGGAAGGGGGCTAGTTAACTCCAATTACTTTCGACTATTAAAAAGGGCACTAGCTCTTTAATTTCCAATTGAATAAGCCTGTTTTGAAGTTTCTACGACAACACCTTCTATAAAACCTTGTATGCCCCCAGGGCAAAACTTAAAACCCTTGTTCTGAGGTTTGTAGGGGAGTATCCTCCTCAAAATATATTTTCTATCTGGAAATCAACTACGCTGAACAAAATGGCTATCTCAAAATTTTGATTGGATGTGTTTGGGGGAATGATGGGCGTGGGGGGGGGGGGGCTAGTTGCCCTCCAATCATTTTCGATAAAAGGAGCACTAGAACTCTCGATTCCAATCGAATGAGCCCCTTTTGAAGCTTCTACGACGACCCCTTCCATAAGAAGTGCCTCTGGGAAAAAAAAAAATAATAATAATAAAACATTGGAGCCGTATGGCCTTTACTATAGGCAACGCTACAGCGTTGCCTCTGATATGAACCATCTTTCAGTTTTCACTGTCATTTCACTTGATTTGGAAAAATTGGCTCCAAATCCCCCCCCCCCTCCAGGATTTTGACAAAATTACGCTGCTGTTGCAATGGTAAGAATCTAAGGAACTTCTTTATTCTTCAGAAATTGAACTGTGTCCGAGTACAACTATTCGAGTGTCAAAAAGTTTAGTCGCGTTTTGATGAGATTAGATTAAAGTCAGAGGAGATTATGGTCATCCCACAGAGATTCAATCTGTCTCTGACTTCAAAAAGATGGAATTGGCTCAGTAACTCTTACTTAGAGCTTAATTAGACTGATATCCAGCAAATCCTTCAGGCTTGGGGGGGGGGGGCTTGTTGTCCTTTGATCGCTTTTGACTTTTAAAACGAGAACTATAGCTTTTTCAACTTCCAATCAAATAAGCCTCCTTCAAAGTTTATACGACCACGACTTCCATAAGAACCTGACAAGCCCCTTAAACAAAACTTGCAACCCATGTCCCCAGGTTCTGGGGATTGTGTCAATTCCGAAGGCATTTTTGATCTTTGGACTATTTTGAACAAAATAGCTATCTCAAAAGTCTGATCGGATGCATTTGAGGATAAAAGGGCGCAGGAGAAAGTGTATTTACCCTTTAATCACTTGTGACTCTTAAAAAGGGAACTAGGACTTTCAGTATCCAATTAAATGACCCCCTCTGAAGTTTATACGGCCACCCCTTTCATAAAAGGCTTATATACCTCTGAGGCTTAATTTGCGATACTTGCCCTTGGGCTCTGGAGGGTTGTGTCAAACCTAGAGTCTTTGTTATCTGGTTTGAATTATTTTGAAGACAATGGCAATCTAAAATTTTTGATCGGATGCATTTGAAGATAAGAGGGTGAGGGGGGGGGGCTAGTTATCCTTCGATCGCTTTTGGCTCTTGAATAGGACATTAGAACTTCCGATTTCCAATAGAATGAACCTTCCCCAAAGTTTATAGCTTATAGGCCCTCCGGAAAAAATAACAAAACATTAAAGCCTTATGGCCCTTACAAGAGGCAACGCTATAGCGTTGCCTATAGTAAAGGCCATACGGCTCCAATGTTTTATTATTATTATTATTTTATTGTTTTTGCCAAAGGCACTTCACATGGAAGGGGTCGTCGTAGAAACTTTAAAGGGGTCTCATTTGATTGGAAATCGATAGTTATAGTGCCCTTTTTAAGGGTTAAAAATGATTGGAAGGCAACTAACACCCCTTCTATGCCAACCAGTTCCCTAAACACATCCAATCAAAATTTTGAGATAGCCATTTTGTTCAGCGTAGTTGATTTCCTGATAGAAATTATGTTTTTGGGGAGGATACTCCCCCACAACACTCAGGGAAAGGGTTGTAAGTTATGCCCTGGGGGCATACAAGGTTTTTATAGAAAGCTTTGTCGTAGAAACTTCAAAAAGGATTCATTCGATTGGAAATTCAAAGGGCTAGTGCCCTTTCTAATAGTCGAAAGTGATTGGAGGGCAATCAACCCCCCTCTCACGCCCACCTTTCCCCCAAACACATCCAATGAAATTTTGAGATTGCCATTTTGTTCAACGTAGTTGAAAATTCCGGAAATTAGGTCTTTGAGGATAACAAACCCCCCCCCCACCACAGCCCTCAGGGCAAGGGCTGTAAGTTATGCCCTGGCGGCATATAATGTTTTTACAGAAAGCGTTGTCCTAGAAACTTCAGAAAAAGCTCATTCGATTGGAAATTTAAATTTCCAATCGAATGAGCTCCTCTTCCACGCCCACCGTTTCCCCAAACACATCCAATCAAAATTTTGATATAGCCATTTTGTTCAACGTAGTTGAAAGTTCTGGAAATTATATGTTTGAGCAGGAAACTCCCCCCACGGTCATCAGGGCAAGGGTTATAAGTCATGCCATGGGGACATATATGGTTCTTATGGAAGGAATGCTCGTATAGACTTCAGAGAGGGCTCATTTGATTGGATATTGAAGTTTCTAGTTCACTTTTTAAGCGTCAAAAGATATCGGAGGGTAAGCAGCTCCCCCCCAAACCCTTTTTTCACAACAGCATCAGATAAAAATTTTGAGATAGCTATTTCGTTACAAATAGTTCAAAGATAACATAACAAAATTCCGGTGTACACACAGCCCCCCATGGCCCGGGGGCAGGCATTGTAGTTATGCCCTGGGGGCATATATGGGTTATATGGAAGGGATGCTCGTATTAACTTCAAAGAGGGCTCATTTGATTGGAAATTGAAAGTTCTAGTTCACTATTTAAGAGTCAAAAGAGATTGGAGGGCACCTAGCCCCCCCCTCCATGCCTGTTTTTCTAAAACCCATCCGATAAGAACTTTGAGAACTCCAGGGGCATATATAGTTCTTATGGAAGGGATGCTCGTATAAACTTCGGAGAGGGCTCATTTGATTGGAAATTGAAAGTTCTTGTTCACTTTTTAAGAGTCAAAAGAGATCGGAGGGCAATTAGCCCCCCTCATCCACGCCCTAAATGCATCAGATAAACATTTTGAGATAGATATTTTGTTAAAAATAGTTCAAAGTTCTGATAACAAAAAACTCCAGTGTCGACACAGCCCCCCACGGCGCAGGGCGCAGGCGTTGTAAGTTATGCCCTGGGGGCATATATGGTTGTTATGGAAGGGATGCTCGTATAAACTTCCTAGAGGGCTCATTTGATTGGAAATTGAAAGTTGTAATTCACTTATTAATAGTCAAAAGTGATTGGAGGGCAGCTAGCCTCCCCCAACACTCCATTTATTTTTTCCCAGAGGCACTTCATATAGAAGGGGTCGTCGTATAAGCTTCAAATGGGGCTCATTCGATTGGAAATTGAGAATTCTAGTGCCCGTTTTAAGAGTTAAAAGTGAGCGGAGGGCAACTGCCCCCCAAGCCCTTTTTTCCCCAAATACATCTGATAAAAAATTTGAGGTAGCCATTTCGTTAAAAATAGTTCAAAGGTCAGATAAAAAACTCCTGTGTCAACACCCCCCGCCAAGGCCCGGGGAAGACGTTGTAAGTATTTCTCTGGGGGCATATATAGTTTTTATGGAAGGTATGCGCGTATAAACTTCGGAGGGCTCATATGATTGGAAATTTATAGTTCTCGTTCACTTTTTAAGAGTCAAAAGAGATCGGAGGGCAACTAACCCCCCTCTCCACGCCCTATTTTCCTCAAAACCATCAGATAAGAACTTTGAGAGAGCCATTTTTCAAAATAGTTTAAAGGTCAGGTAACAAAATCTATGGTGTGGACACATCCCCTCAGGATCCGGGGGGCAAGCATTGTAAGCTATGTCCTGGGGCCGTATGTGGTTCTTATGAAAGGGATGCTCGTATAAACTTCAGAGAGGGTTCATTTGAATGAAAATTAAAAGTTGTAGTACATTTTCTCAGAGTGAAAAAAGATCGGAGGGCAACTAGCCCCTCCCACCCTCCACGCTTTTGGATGTATCGAATGGATAACCCATCCGATAAAAATTTGAGGGGACCATTTTGTTAAAAAAAAGTTTAACCATCAGATATTAAAACTCCAGTGTCGATACAACTCCCCAGGGCCCAGGGACATGCGTTGTAAGTTATACTCTTGAGATATATATGGTTCTTATAGAAGGGATACTCGTATAAACTTCAGAGAGGGCTCATTTGATTGAAAATAGAATGTACTAGTTCACTTTTAAAGAGTCAAAAGAGACCGATGCTTAATTAGTCCCCACACGCCCTTTTCCCCAAACTCATCCGATAAAAATTTCGAGATAGCGATTTTGTTAAAAATAGTTCAAACATCAGATGATAAAACTCCGAGGTTGACACAAACCCATTTTTCAGTTTGATATTGTTACTTTCATAACAATTTTGATACTTTGATGAATATTTAATTTTTTTTTAAGTTTGATTTTAAAATAAGGAATTTTTAAAAACTTGAAATTTTTTGCAATTAAAAACGAACAAAAATTAATTAAAAAAAAACTTTCCGAACAATAAGTTTTTCAAAGAAAAGTAAAGGCCATTTTAAACTTAAACTCAGCAGTTACAAATACCTTTTAAAATTCAAACTCAAAACGACCAGAAATTACTATTAAAGAATAAATAAAACCCAAAAACGAACGGAAATTAAATAAACAATTATAGCAAAAACATACAACAAGCAATAATAACGTAATAACGTAGTTGAAAGATCTGGAAATTATGTTTTTAGAAGGACACTCCCCCGCAGCTCTCGGGGCAAGGGTTGTAAGTTATGCTCTGGGGGCATACAGGGTTTTTATTGAAAGCGTTGCCATAAAAGCTTCAAAAAGGGCTCATTCAATTGAAAATTTAAAGGGCTAGTGACTTTTAATAAACGAAAGTGATTGTAGGGCAACTAACCCCCCTTTTACGCCTACTTTTCTCCAAACACATCCAATAAAATTCTGAGATAGACATTTTGTTCAACGTAGTTGAAAGGTCCGGAAATTATGTCTTTGAGGATGACACTCCCCCCAAAGCCTTCAAGGCAAGGGTTGTAAGTTAAGCCCTGGGGAAATATAAGGTTTTTATAGAAAAATGTTGTTGTAAAAATTTCAAGAAGGGCTCACTCGATTGGAAATTGAAAGGGCTTGTGCCCTTTTTAATAGTTTAAAGTGGTTGAAGGGCAACTAAACCCCCTCTCACGCCCACCCTTTCCCCAAACACATACAATCATAATTTTGAGATATCCATTTTGTTCAATGTAGTTAAAAGCTCTGGAAATTAGACCTTTGAGGGTGATAACCCTCTCAGAGCCCTCAGAGGAGGGTTTGTAAGTTTTGCCCTAGGGGCT
The DNA here is from genome assembly GCA_027921565.1 of Artemia sinica. Taxonomy (NCBI): domain Eukaryota; kingdom Metazoa; phylum Arthropoda; class Branchiopoda; order Anostraca; family Artemiidae; genus Artemia; species Artemia sinica. The sequence continues at coordinate 23,461,790 of CM051270.1, read as the reverse complement.
TATAAGGTTTTTATAGAAAGTGTTGTCGTAGAAACTTCAATAAAAGCTCATTTAATTGGAAACTGAAAGTGCTAGTGCTTTTTTTA